>PVJC01045344.1:0-10000 GCA_004026665.1 Murina feae | reverse complement strand
ACAGAAACTGACATTTTTAATTCAGGCTTCATGATGTCTTTGAATTATGACAGTGAAGTACAAAGACATTTTAAGAGTTTTTTCATTATTTTTTTTAATCCAGCATTGGGATGTTTATCTTTCTTTAGTATTCACATTTCCTTTTCTACCTTTATTCTCAGTAATATGTAATTAGCATTATCAAAACCATCAGCTATTATCCTTTATGACTTTTGACCTTTATTTTTTTTTAAGATGTCTCAAGCTAGCATTCTCTAAAATAAGTAAAAACTCCATGAGAGATTTTAATGAAATATTGTAAGGGTATATAAATAATGAAATAATTTAAAATGCGAATCTCTTTTAAATGTCATCATTACATGACAAGACAAGGAATGAATTATATGACAAACTATGGCAACAAAGTACATTTCAAAAAATATTTTGTAAGTCAAACTTGCATTTGATGGTAAGTGCAATTTTATAGGTGATTTTTCCTAACACAGTTTTAAGTATGACTTTGGAGTTCTTGGCTTATTTCTCTGCTGTTTTTGCATAAATTATTATTATTTTTTTTTTTTTTTTGCTGAAATGATTGTAATATATTACTCATTTGGTCACACATTAGCTACAATGAAAGCACTTGGTAGTTTGTCACTATAACAAATACCTGCCCCCATAATATAGATATATGTATAGAACTAGGGGCAAATTTAATTCTGACACCAGAAAGCAACAATGCACCAAAAAACAGGAGCAGGTGAAAACACAGGTTTTCCGTTTTCAGGAATGCTGTCTCAGAACAGTCCACACCATGATTTTAGGCGTGATGCATGTATGCTGTGAATTAAGGACTCTTTACCCACATCTCAATGTAGCTTTAAATATCTGTTGTATCCTATGCACAATCTTAACAAAAGTTGTTGTGGTACCATGTCTGGTACAGATTTTTATGTGTCTGACTTTGCTATTAAATTTCAAGAAAGTTAATATTGCTTCTGTTACCCTGTCATGAGTAATGCATTTTCCCTGTAAACATGTCATAATTTTAAAGGCTGCTCAACAAGCAGTGTTTCTGTTATAATGGTTTTGCATTCATTTCTCTGTTGTTTTTACCCATAATATAGTGAAAGACTTTGAAAAGAATACACATATTTATATAGTTAACACTTTTTGCTTTTAGCAAAACCTTGCCCATAAAAAACTAAGGGGGTCTTAGGAAATCCTATGGAAACTTCTCAGTCACCAAAATTGCACTCAATTTAATTTGCCATTAAGACTATATCTTAAAATGCATCCATAAAGTAACTACGGGAAGAGTGCATTCTGATAATATTTTTCTTATTTATTTTTTAATTTAAAAAATACATCCTGAAATTCAAAAGATTTTGACACACGTAATCTGGCAGTGTTCTACGTTCTGTAATAGCTGAATGCTGTGTAGATCTATATGAAATCACAGGGGTTCACAGACTCTCAAATGGACAAGAATGTTCTTTTCTACCTCAGTCTTACGCCTAGTGTCAGGAGTAAGACTTGGAAAGAATCCTAATGATTATCTAGCCTTGTGATTTTCAAATTGTGTTCCCATGAGCTCTTAGGTTCTTTGAAGATACTCAGGGCTGTGGGGGTGGGGAGACTAAGTAGCCCCTTACCTCCTTGAGATCAGAGCATCTCTGCTTTTATCTGCTTTGTCTGCTAGAGTTCCATATAAGATGGAAATCCCATGCTGAAGAGGAAAATATTATAAACAGGCCATCTTATAAATGGGGAAAGCAGGATTTACTGAGTTGGTGACAATGTCTCTTTTATAACCTAATCTTGTCTCCTAATCCCAAACTCACTCTTTGAGCTATAATGAATCTTACCTACATAGACATGGATCTTTTTGTGTAATCTTCCTAAGCCATATTATTAAAAACACACACAAATAGACCCATAGCCTGTGTTGAAAAGTCATCATACTAACTGACGATACAGCATCTAGGTGGTAAATGCAATTGAATAACATGTTGACCAAAATCAAGCCCTTTATTTGGCAATACCATTAAGTTTGGGTACATTATCACAGCCCTTAGGTAAGATACTGATTCATCTATTATTTAGTAAAGTAATATTTGTGAGTAATTTTAAAAGTTTGAATTGTGATTAAAAAATACATACCAAATTCCCCATCTTAAGTATTTTAAATGTAAAGTTCAGTAGTTAACTATATTCACATTGTTGTGCTTGGGGGTGTTTTTCACAGTTGAAAATATTAATTTGGACTTAAAACTAAAAGAAAGGCAATTAAAGAAAATACAGCTGAATTAAGATACTACTTTTCTCAAAACATGTTTTCTGGAATACTATTCCTCTAAGTTGTTCCATGTAAAAGAGTAAAATGGCAAACAATTTTTAGAAATGTAACATGCTATGACCCTCTTTAGGAAATTCACAGTGAAAATTTGCAAATAAAAACAATGAAAAATCATAATTGTAAAGTCCTCTTTGAGCTTTGTGTAATATAGAATATCCCAAACTAATTTTTCATAGACTAAGCTTTTTATTTTGGTGAGGGGAAGGTGAGGTTAATCTGATTTCATTCTTTAGGGCTAATGTTTTGTTGAACACATTTTGGGAAATAATCCTCTAGTAGAAATTTTGCAGAAAAAAGAAAAAAAAACCCAAACCTGTAAGGTCATGTTTATATTATTTGTGTTAACTAGTTCTGTATTTACTAATCCTTTATCCTCATCTTATGGATAGGATATCAATGGACATCCATTAATTCAATCACTCAACAAATATTTAGACACAGTGTTAAATGCTGGGAATATAGTAATGAGTAAATCAATCATTACCCCTGACTTTGTAGAGCTTATAGTCCTAGTGATTAAAAAAGAAAAAAGAAATGGAGGGAGTACAAGCAATATTAGCTGTTGCTGGCCCTCATAATAACTTATCAGGCTATGTTTATTTTGTTTTGCTTTCCCTAATTCTGAAATGAGGGGAGAGAGGAAAAAAGGGGGAGGGGAGAGCACAACACTGGTTCAGAAGTTTACAATCTGCTCTTTGAATAGAGATATCCCATATCTTCCTGAGTTGCACTTATGCATCAGCAATTAGACCTATGATAAAATTTTTTACTAATCCAAAGATGGATTTTTATTGCTTAGGAAAAAGGTAGGAAGAGAAAGAAAAGAAGAAAAGAGAGCAAGGGAGGAAGTAAGGAAGGAGGGGGGAAAGAAGATGGAGGAAATAAGGGAGGGAGGAAAGAAAGAAGGAAAGAAAACAGCATCCCCTGGTTTCTCCTCCTATTGTAACTCCTTAACTACTGATGTTATTTCTCTTTTAAGTAAGAAGATTCCCTTCAAGTCTCAGCTGAAGACCTTATTTGGTCAATAGTCAGCATGCCATCATTGTCTTTCTAATAGTTCAAAGTGTGTCTCCCAATCAGAGTCAACTCTTGGTGGTAACCATAGATCCTACCTCTGTTAGGAAATCTCTCTATCTATCCAACTTTCTCTCCCAGGTTCTGACTTTTATGCTGGGGAATTTGTTCCTTCGTGTAATCAGGTGTCTCCTAAGCAATGGAAAAGACAGTCCCGTGGGCACAGACAGTGCATGGTTCTCCTGAATTGTCCCATCCCTACAATCCCTACACAAAAATATTAGAAAATATTTCAAGAAGAGCTTTCTTTTTTATTGGACAATCCCCTTATTTCTCATCTTAAGTGATGGAACTGAGTGACTGAAGGGGTAACTCCTAAATAAAAATAGATGTTGTGGGAGGAAGGAAAAGTTGTAAAATTTAAAAAAAAAAGAAGAAGGAAGAACTTAGGCCAGCTATAGTGTCTTAAATAACTGT
The DNA here is from genome assembly GCA_004026665.1 of Murina feae. NCBI lineage: Eukaryota > Metazoa > Chordata > Mammalia > Chiroptera > Vespertilionidae > Murina > Murina feae. The sequence continues at coordinate 6,171 of PVJC01045344.1, read as the reverse complement.
CAGGTGATTCTGTAAATCAAGCCTGAGCTCAGTCCTCTGGGCCAGCGCAACTTCCGTTTGCTGCTTCCCTCTTGCTCCTCCACCATTTCCTTTGATGTGAATAATGTGAGATAGGATTATTGTGGGAAGGGACTTAGAAAAGAATTTAGGGTTTTCAAATTAAAATTAAAAATTAGTTTGTTTTCTTCTTGTTGTTAGCTGGGAATCAATTTTCTAATTCCTTCTCGTTTCTGTCATTTGCCTATTGATAATGTGCTAGGCCATGTGGTACTTGTCCCTTTTTATTCCTTCTAATTAACTTTTTCAATCAATTATGATTACTTGTATGGATTTCTGTTCTCTCTTCTCATCAAATTTGTTTGGCTTATTTTTTATTTACACGCCACTACCCACCGCTGTGAATGAACAATAACAAAAAATCTGTACTCTTCCCTTCCACCTCTTGAACTGGAGAAACAGTTAGCTAATAAGAGGCTAAATGAGCCTCAGGATATAGAGAAGCTGAAATCCTTAAATTATTTAAATTGAAAAATGGCTGGTTTTACAATCAGAAAAACTCAAGTGGGCCATAAGCCCTACTTGATTGTCCCCCCTTATCTGGATGATCTTTGTAATGACAGCTGGAGTTATCTGCCATCAGCATCACTGTCCACAAAAGCTTCTCTACTTTCCACTCAACTCCTCTACAGCTCTGGGGAGCTGGAGCTATTTCAGGGGAGAGGACCCTAAAGGGTTGGAAACTGTATTAAAATGCAAAGCTGTCTTTGGTGACATAAAAGCTCAGAAAAAGTGATGGATCTAAGACCACAGAGCCAGAAATTCTCTGCAGAATGAAAACCTGAGATTTGATATACTGCCATCAATAGGCAAGGGTCAGTATAAAGTAAAGAGCCATGTACAATAAACAGCAGTGTAAATTAAAAGCAAGAGATGGGAGGGGAAAGGAAATAGGTTGTTCTGAGTGGATAGTGCAATAAATGCCATGTGTCATATTGGCCCTTGCAGAATTCTGTCTTGGGAAGCAGCCCTGTGGAATTTATTGTGGGATGTCAGGGTAGTTGTCTGCTTTGAAAGATTAGGAGAGTACCCCTAAAACATTCCTGATTTTCTTTTAGTAACCCTTTCTTGAGCTGTCCTGCATGAATTTTCTGGAACTCTTTGTTACTAACAGAATCAGTAGTAATAAGATAATAATGGTAATCCATCACACTTTGACTTGAAGCTTGAAGGTGGTTCTTTCTTTTACTTGCCATATCACCATGCAGAATCAAATCTTCAAAATATACGTAAGTGCATTTGCCCAATTTGATACACTGCACTATAAAATACCAAAATATGATCTTAAATTTATTTGACACTGTCCATTCAACTCAAAGGACTCCACATATATTACTCCCTAATAAGTTGAGATACTGAAACAAAAATCAAGGCACTGAGCATAAAACAATTAACTAAGTTGTTATAAACAAAGAAAAATTAAAAAAAACAAGGTCCAGGTGATTACAATTTGAGTATACTTAGTTCTTCATAAATCCCTCTTTATTTTGCATTCAAAATGCTTTACTGCCCTGGCTGGTGTGGCTCAGTTGATTGAGTGTTGTCCTATGTACCAAAAGGTTGTGAGTTCAATTCCTGCCAGGTACATGCCTAGGTTCCAGGCTTGATCCCCAATATGGGGCATGCAGGAGGCAGGCAGCCAATCAATGTTTTGGTCTCACATGGATGTTGGGTTTTCTTTTCTCTCCCTCAACTCCCCCACCGCTTCCTCTCTCACTAAAAATCAATTGAAATATTTTTAAATGCCTTACTATTTTTTAAAAAATGACTCTACGCACAGTACTCATAAAAACCAAAGTAATGTGTTCCTTTCTGTACTTCACTGCTTTGAAAAAAATTTTCAGGAGAAATTTATTAGCAGTATCATGATTACCATGGCAACTATCAACGACCATTTATTGAGTGTTTACCATCTCCCCAGCCCTTCCCCCTTCTCCAAGCCTTGTCTTCAAGCCTCATTTTCTCTTCTCAATAACTTTGAAAAGAAAAAAAAGGTCAAGGTATTGGTATAAATTATATAACTAGTAATTTCTCTTTTTATGCAACTAGTAAGTTTAGTTAACAGATGAAAAAGCTAAATGAAGTACTCTATTCCTTCATTTTTAGCAGAAGACACTAAAATTACTAGGCAGATGAAAATTAGTCCAAATATCAGGAGAACACCCCAAATATGTAATACTGTTGTTATTATTTACTCTAAAAATATTATTTATTCTAAAAATATGTGTTTATTTTGACATGTTTATAAACTGATTTTTTTGTTATGAGCAGTGATTGGCAGAATTACTTAAGAATTTGTTTTCTATTTTTAGTTCAGAGATGGCTTAAGGTATGATCGTATAAATAAGCTTCCTTATCCAATGGAAGAAAACAAGGTCCTCTCTGTCCCCCAAAAAGAAACTTTGCACCAGAACACAGAGAGGCGCTTTGTCCAGCTCTGCCCCCCACCCCCATTAGTATGCACTGCTGCACACTCGAGGCCCACGGAACAACTTCTTTGACTTGGGAGGTTGGTTTTTATAAAACCCCAACCTTTGTTCCACAGGGACACTCATGTCAAATGACAGTCCCCCATCGTAATTGTAACTCCACCATGTTCTCCTACTCAAGACAGCACATCCAAGTACAAGTGGACTAAAAATTATGCTATTACGGGGATAACCTTGAATTTGCTGGAATTAATTCTTATGTGTTGACTACAAACCCCAGAACTTTATTATTATTTCACACTTCTTGTAATCCCAGCTGATCATGACACACCAAGAATCCCATGACGCTGGGGTTGAAAAATATGCTTTTGGCAAAATTGGCAGCCAAACTGAGAGACTAGTAAATGATAAGAGATCCTTAGATCCCTGGTGCTCACCAGAGACCCGAGAGAACCCTCTGAACCAACACTCAGGAATCTTTCAGCAAATGATAGGACCCCATCCTACTGCTCTGCTTCCTTCAGCCTGGTGCCCCTCACTCCAGGTTGATTACACAGCTGCAAATTTATGGGTGAGGGCTGGACAGAGTGTGTTTACATTAAACAAGGATTTAAGTAAGCTTAAGACACCTAACAGCATGGCAATTAATTTTATGCACCATGACTACATTTCTGTCTTTTTTGATAAATGTATTATTGTCATGAGTTACCTTGTTCTTTACATTGAAAACAAAATTAGTTTTACATTTTCAGTGTTCAGAATGCAATTTTGATTCTCTGGAGAGCTTTTGGAAAGGCCCATCCTGAGACTATACCCTGGGAGAGTTAAATCAGAATCTCTGCGAAGGGGACCCAGGTGCTAGTCATTTTTAAAGTTCCATGGGTAATTCCAGTGTGTAAGCAAGTTTAAGAACCATTGGCCTCAAGGAAGGAAAAGCAGAGGAAAGGGAGATTAGCATAGGGAGGCATTAAGAAATTGTGGTTATACAATTATAACTGGTCAACCTGATATCCTGAGAGCTGCTGGCGACACTGGATATGAAACTAAGATAATCCCAAACATCAGTCTTTCCCTGCTTCTATTCATGCATATGTCTGAGGAGCCTTGTGTCCCTGTGAGCCAAGGGCAAAGAGGGAGTGGTAACTTCTCCATGGCAGCAGAATTCTCTCAAAATTGATTCAGTAAAACTTTTCTCTACTTCTTGATCCTTAGAAGCAGGTAGAAGTAAAGAATCCTAGGCCCACCACAAACGTCCTCAGAAAAGATAGATTCAGACCAGAGTTTTAAAAAATAATTCAGAACACCTGGACAGCATGGCTCAATGGTTGAGCATCAACCTATGAACCAGGAGGTCATGGGTTCGATTCCCAGTCAGGACACATGGACAGGTTGTGGGCTCGATCCTTAGTGTGGAGCATGCAGGAAGCAGCCAATCAGTGATTCTCTCTCATCATGTTTCTATCTCTATCTCTTTCTCTCTCTCTGAAATCAATAAAAATATTATTTAAATAATAGTAATGTAGACTATCTGTAGTGGACAGATAGGTGCTAACTTAAACCTTACCACAACCCTGTGAGGCAAGTATATGTGCCTCCGTTTCACAGATGAAGATCCTGAGAAGTAGCCGCAGGAGAAGGCTGTCCAAGGTCATGCAGCCGATGGGTGGCTAAGTCTGGACTTCTCGCTCTAAGACAGATGGAAAACTGACCAAGGGTCACCCAGCTATTCATGGACAGCTGTCTGTGTCAAAAGAACCTTCCATTCTTTAAGTAGAGAATCAAATTAGTATGCTAATTGTGTTCTTTGCTAGTATGTATAAGCAAGCATTATACTCACATAGAAGAGAATCTTAGTATTCAGACACCAGTATGGCATTTGTCCTCTTTTGAAACATCATCGCTATTTCTCATGACCAATTTAAGTCTATTAGAGTTTCTTTTATTTAAAAAAAAAAGTTGAATAATTAAGAGAACCCAGCATAGGCATCTAAGCCCAACTTACATGGAACCTTTGAAAACAGAGTGTAACTCTTTCTTATAACACTTCTGAAAATGGAAATAGCTCTTGAATTCATGATAGTAGAAAAAAAATTCATTTTGCATGATGTCCCTAGATGATCGTAATCTAGGATTTCATTTGCATGAAATCCTAGATTATAATAGTGAAACTGGAAATTGTCATCAACCCCAAATAGCTAGAGCCATCCGTTTCCTCTTCTGCAAGCTTTTTCTTTTCTTTTTTTAAATATATTTTTATTGATTTCAGAGAGGAAGGAAGAGGGAGAGAGAGGTAGAAGCATCAATGTTGATAGAGAATCGTTGACCGGCTGTCTCCTGCATGCCTCCTACTGGGGGTCGAGCCTGCAACCCGGGCATGTGCCCTGACAGGGAATCAAACCGTGACCTCCTGGTTCATAGATCAACACTCAACCACTGAACAATACTGGCCGGACAGTAAACATTATCTTAACCAGAAACTACAAGGTACCTAAAGACAGCCCGAGGTAGGGCCAGCCACAACCAATTTGAAGAAAGCTGTTTATCTCTTCTTCACTCATCGGTCATCACCTTGTGTCGATGTGTGTTAGGTGCCGTTGCTCTAGCCGTTTCGCGTTCACCTCTTTCTCAGCTTACTGGCCCTCCTTCCTCTCACACTTCCAATGGCCTGTTAGGTCCTTCCAGCCTCTGAAGCAAAACCTATTCTCAGTTCCTTCTTTCCTATAAAGGTAAAAGTGGTTAATAACAGCTAATAAGAGTTATGATCTCCAGGGTGATGTGCATTTTAACATGGATTAAGTCCTTTCGCTGAAAAGGCAATGCTCTTGGGATGTAATTACAGGCAGCGGTTCTCTGGAGGCAGATGAAGGCTGCTCCAGTCCCGCCACTCAGTGGCAGCTGTGCTCTCCTGGGTTCAGGCCTGAGCCTTTTGGTGTTTTTGTCCTGAGTGGAGTGCCTGTCACAGCAGCTTTGGCCCTCAATCATGAAGGAAACTTTAGCCTGAGGGAAATAAATTACAGCAATAAGGATACCCTGACACAAGGAATGGGACGATGCTGGAGTCGTTTTGAGCCAGAAAGCCATGGAAAGAAGCCAGGTAAAGCAGTAAGAAGAGGTGACCTGGATCCATGTTTGAACACTTCAGAAGACAGTGTCAGTTCTAAGAGACTTACTCAGCAGCTCTGCTACATTTAAATGTGTTAGAGTTGAGTTGCACTGAAATTGGGATAAAGACTAAATGAATCATTTAAAATATATATTTATTGAGCACCTACTATGAGTCAGGAAAGTTGCTAGACATTCTAGAGATAGCAGTATAAAATCCAGTTCCTGCCCCCATGAAGCTAACATACTCCTTAAAAAGCTTGATGTGAAGACAATGCTTATATAATCCATTTCATTGGGGTCATACAAAAAGTGCTACAAAAGAAAATTGCCAAGTAAAAAAATCTTATAGCAGACCCCATTACCTAATACAGAACATCAGGCAAAGCTTCTCAGGAAAAAAAAAAAAAAAAGTCCTTTAAGCTGATTCCTGAGGATGAGTAGGAATTAAGCAGAGAATTCATAAAAGGACTGGACATTTCAAACACCTTTAACACGTGGTTCACTAGAGCTAATCCTGAGAATTGCCTTGATTACTTTTCTTGAGGTCTTTCGACAAGCTGCCTATTCAAGACTCTGAATT
>PVJC01045343.1:0-13744 GCA_004026665.1 Murina feae | reverse complement strand
TTTTTTTTAATATATTTTATTGATTTTTCACAGAGAAGAAGAGAGAGGGATAGAGAATTAGAAACATCAATGAGAGAGAAACATCGATCAGCTGCCTCCTGCACATTCCCCACTGGGGATGTGCTGGCAACCAAGGTACATGCCCGTAGCTGGAATCGAACCTGGGACCCTTGAGTCAGCAGGCCGATGCTCTATCCACAGAGCCAAACAGGTCAGGGCTTTCCAAGTACTTCTGAGTGTTTCCTATGTGTCACGCTCCAAGTACTTTAGGTATGCATCACTTAATCTTTCTAACAACTGAAGGAGGCAGATACCATTTTACAAGTGAAAAAACTGAGAAATTAAGTTGCCCAAGTCCACAAAGATATGAATTAACAGAGCAGGGATTTGAACCCTGACTATTGATTTCAGAGTTCCTGTTACCTGTACCATGTTTTGGTAAAGCAAAAGTTTGGCTTTCATTTGTTGACACTTATTTGTTCCACATGAAAAGGCAAAGACCCAGAGCACCAACTGGGAGGAGCAAAAGTCCTCTCACAGCATCCTTGCTGATAATGGTTCATCCATCGTGGGGGGAAAAATAGGAACATCTAGCTCATATTGTGCCATTTATGTACATGTTGCCACATAATCCTATATAATAAAAAGGTAATATGCACATTGACTGTCACACCCTCACACAAGTTGGCCACCCCCATGTGGTCAAAACATGGTCACCACAAGATGGCCAGCAGGGAAGGGCAGTTGGGAGCAATCAGGCTGGCAGGGGAGTGGTTAGGGGGTGATCAGGCAGGTAGGCAGACAGAAACGGTTAGGAGCCAGCAGTCCCAGATTGTGAGATCAGGCTTAAACCATCAGTCGGACATCCCCCAAGAGGTTCTAGATTGGAGAAGGTACAGGCTGGGCTGAGGGACATCCTCCGCCAGTGCACGAGTTTCGTGCACCAGGCCTCTGGTCTATAATAATAAAAGGCTAATATGCTAATTAGACTGGACATCATTCCAGACATCCTTCCTGATGAAGTCAGAGCCCAAGAAAAGCCAGCCCGGGTCCCAGGTGCCTGCTGGCAGCCAGAGGAAGGGAGCCTGGGCCCCGGGTGCAGAGGGAAGCTGGTGCCGGCAGCCGGGGGAAGGAAGGCCTACTCTTGCATGAATTTCCGTGCATTAGGCCTCTAGTTTCACAATAACAGTATGAGACCAGTCTTAATATTAACTCCAATTAAAATACAAAGAAATATAAATGTTTAAAATAAGTATGTGTGGGACATATTTCAGGTCTTAGTGGGACCTAGGGTTTCCAGTGTTTCGCTTCTCTATCAGCCTCTATAATGGCCAATCATTGAGCTAGTTGTTTCACATTTGTACTCATCATTTTAACTTATATTTCATTGTTCATCAAGAGCCACACTTAGATAAGAGCAACCCAAGAACACAACTGACTAATAATTTAGTTTCAGTGTGGTTGAATCCTCTAATCTCCCTATGGATTCCAATGATTCAACTTGGACCATCCGTTGCTTGAGTATCACCCAGAACTATTTCCTGAGCCTTCTCATAATAATACATAAACAGCACGATAATTTTGCTTAGTACATTTTTATTTTACTCTAGTGCTATTTTTAGTAATAGTAGTAGTAATAGCTATGGATTCACTGCTTCTTCTTCAAAAGAGAAGTCAAGCTATGAGAAAACAATCTCTAGAAATTTAAATAAAAAGTAACCAACAAAGATGCAAAAATAAGTTAGCTAAGGAAATAGCTTATTTTATATCTAAGCTTGCTTTTCCTTTTAAGTGTGTGCAAAGTCTCCTTTAGCTGACAAATATCTTTAAGGAAAAGAACATTTGTTTCAGGTAATGTTCTTATTTCTGGTGGTAAAGGGAAGGTAAATTCTAAAGTAAAGGATATCCTGGGGAAATAGATTGGCAAATACTATTTTTTTCCTGTTCTCATTTTATCATAAACAAATAAGTGTGGGTGACAATGACCAAGTTTAAAGCCGGTGTTGCTCAGTGGTTGAATGTCGACCTATGAACCAGGAGGTCATGGTTCGATTCCCAGTCAGGGTACATGCCCCGGTTGTGAGCTCAGGCTGACCAATGATTCTTTCTCATTATTGATGTTTCTATCTCTCCCTCTTCCTTTCTCTCTGAAGTCAATAAAAAATATATTTTAAAAAGATTCTTAGAATAATAGAATGTGAAATCAGAATAGTTCCTCAGGGATCAGCTAGTCCAATTTCCTTATTTTCCTGATGAGATCTGAGGCCTGGAGTAAATTACATTGCCCCAAATAACCCAGTTACTAGAAGAACTGAAGCTAGAACCAAAATTTAAAACTCCTTATTCAGTGTCCTTTCTAATCTATTTTTTAGGACTCAAAGATACTTCTTCCAAAGTCTGCCTCTATCTGTCCATGAATGTATATTCTATTCTGCCAAGCTATCATGTAAGGCCTATCTCTGTGTGTCTAAGTGTGATCCTTTCACAAAAAGCTGACATAGGAAGAAGTTTTGATACATGAGTATCATCAACTAAGGATGTGCATGATGTAATTCAGGGTATGTTGAAATTCATGGAAAAATATTTTCTGCTAATCTTCCGTAACCTAAAAGTGGGACTAAACATCTAATCTAATAACAGAGTAATATGCAAATTAACCATCACTCTGAGACACCTAAGCCATGCCCCCCAGCCAAGCCACACCCCCCCAGCCAGTCAGAGCAGCAGTATACTAATTAACCCAGCCAAGATGGAGGCCAGCAGCCATGGAGCTAGAGCAAGCAGGAGGCTTCCATTGCAACTGCCTGCCTAGGCCAGCTGGGCCTCTGCTCAAGGCAACAATGTTTCAATTATAGAAGCCATGGAGCTGAAGCAAACAGGAGGCTTCGCTGCCTGCCTAGGCCTCTAGTCAAGGCAACAAAGTTTCAATTATAGAAGATACATAAACCCCAGAAACCTGATTGCAGCCAGCCTCGCTGGGACCTTGGGTCAATGGGAGCTGTGGTCAGCCTGAAAATGGCCCTCAGCTCCTCACCCAGGCTGGCTACACCCCCATGGTGTGAGGGTCTCCACTGGGGAGCTTGGCCAGCCTAGAAACAGCCATCAGCCCCTCACCCAGGCTGGCCAGGCATGCCAGCAGGTGGACATCCCCCAAGGGGTCCCAGACTGTGAGAGGGCACAGACTGGCTGAGGGACTCCCCTGAGTGCACAAATTTTTGTGCACTGGGCCCCTAGTTTTCCATAATTATAAAGGTAGACAACAAACCACGGTAGTATTTGTAGTTGCTGGGATCTGGTCACCATAGAAATAAGATGTTTTTTCATATCCTACGGGTTTTATATATTTTGAAACATCATTTATGTTCATAATGATTTAAAATTATGATACTTACCAGACTTGCTCCTAGGTATAAAAATTGAATGTCTTCATAAAAAGGCACATACATTGCCATTTTGTACATGTGCTTTTAATAGATGGTCACTGGTTTCCTTAATAACTGCACATAATTTATTTTATCTCAGATCTTGAACAGGCAACCAAATGAAGTTGTGCAATCTTCTGCCAAAGGTCTTCTGTATCAGAAGAAATCTAAGAACATGGGGTAAGAAAGCATCTAGCTACATCTTTGTTTTAAAAGGGACCCCAACCCTAATCAGTTTGGTTCAGTGGATACAGCGTCATCAGCCTGCAGACTCAAGGATCCCAGGTTCGATTCCGGTCAAGGGCATGTACCTTGGTTGTGGGCACATCCCCAGTAGGGGGTGTACAAGAGGCAGCTGATCGATGTTTCTCTCTCATCGATGTTTCTAACTCTATGCTTCTTCCTCTCTGTAAAAATCAATAAAATATATTTTTTTTAAAAAAGGGACCCCAGTGCCCCGTGGAAGGAAAACACTTGAAAATGTTTCCACAATTAGGAATGGACCAATGTGAAATCTCCTGAGACAATATATGTCTCTGACTAGTTATGGAATCTGCTTGAGTTATCAAGATTCAGCAGAAAGGCTTGAATGTGAGGGTGGAAGGCAGAGCTTCAGGACTCAAAGTAGGACTACACTTGTAGACTCTTCCTGTGCAGCTTCCAGTAACCCCCTCCTGATTCTGGGATGCGATGCATCAATGAAATTTCTGAATCCCTGGGGACCATGTAGCTCCACTGTGAGACACCACCATAGAAAAGTTGAATCCAACAGGATAAAAGGTCCCTATTATAAAGAGGATGTCTGTAGCAGTATAAGCTGAAGTCTTGAGTAACTTGGAGATGGGCAAGCCAAATGCAAGTAGGATCAGTTATGGACTGTGAGCCACCATAATGAGCAGAACATCAATCCATATTTCAGCAGAAAGAAAGCAGCAGCATGAAATACCAGGGCAGGAAGCATGTCTCACACTGCAGAGTGCATTGGTTAAGAACTCAGATGCAGGTCCCAGATTTTCTAGGTTATAATTGGTTCAGTTCCTTCCAAGAGATGGGATCTGGGCAAGTTACCTCACCTTCCCATGCCTCAAAATATGAATAACAGCTGTACCTACTTTATAGGGTTATGTGACAACACAATGAGTAAATTTGAGAAAAAAGTATATAATAGGGCCTGACACATTGTAAGCACTCAATACATGTTAGATATTAATGGCAGCAATCGTTCAGAATATATACGAGAACAACTGTGCTCTCCAGCCCATTATGCAACGACCTCTTTTTGAATGCACAAACTGCTACTACTAGGAGCATATTCCAGTACCTATACCAGTAGATATTCTCAGGGATATTTAAGGGGTATATTTTTTGGAAATAACTTGACTCCCTATTAGTCAAGTTGATGAGGCCTCATGACATCACATTTGAGGGTATCAAACAGGTGAGCCAAGAGACAAAGCAGGTGCTCCCTCAGAATTATTCTGTAATTTTTATAACCCTTTAAGATCAAGAAAAATGGCAATTGGATATATAATAAGAATATTTATCAAGTTTCTGAATTATCTTCAATTTCGAAGATGAAATTTGAGTTATATCTCAATCACTCATGCCTATAGGAACACACCTAATATCATGTCCGGTGTATTGTAAGAAAGCAACAAATGCCATTGAATACATGAAGAAGTTAATGAGAGTACTGTCTGTTGTAAACAGTAAGTCTTAGGAAATTCACAATACCTGTCAAATCTATATTATGTTTCATTTTTAATGCTATTGATGGTATGGTATAATACACATTCTAATAACATGTTTAAAATATATATATTTGTCTGTGTCATTTATTAATCCAATAATCCTTCTTCTCTCTCGTAAATGTTATCTATGCCACAGTGATCTGGGCCGAGTTATTATTTCTGGAGTTTTATTCTAACCTGGCATTATCACATGTCCTTTTTAAATAATACTTTTTTTATTGATTTCAGAGAGGAAGGGAGGGGGGAGCAAAAGGGGGGGGGAAAGAGAGAGAGAGAGAGAGAGAGAGAGAGAGAGAGAGAGAGAGACATAAATGAAGAGAGAGAATCATTGATCAGCTGCCTCCTACATACCCCCAATGGGGATCAAGCCCACAACCTGGGCATGTGCCCTGACCTGGAATCGAACCTCGACCTCCTGGTTCATAGGTTGATGCTCAACCACTGAGCCACACTGCCTGGGCCATTGTCACATAACTTTGAGCACAGTATTTTATGGCCCAATTTCTCTAAAAATGATAGACTGCTTATTATATGCAACAAGAACATGTGTTCACACTCTTTTTCCCCAGTCCCATGGTAACATCTGGTCCTTGTCCATGCAAGAGTGACAGTAGCAAGTCTAAACCAACTGTTATCCACTTCTTGATTAGATATCCAGAGAGACCCTAATGTTTACAATTAGGCAGGACTGTAAATGGGATGCTTAATCTCCTTAGCTGCTGAGATGCCCGACTGACTAGATTAGTGGCTTTTATTTCTAAAACATTTGTGTAATCAAGGCAAAGTTACAGCATCCCTGGGAGAATTAGCTCCTGTAATGTGTAGTTTGGAATGATTCACTCATCTGCTCCATAGCTTTCTGTTTGCACATAGCTACCCTCCCCTTGTCTATTGATACCCATCAGGCAGTTACAGGTTTCCACACATAGGTTCTAATGGGCTGTGGCATCTTATCTCTCATAAACTCTGTCAGAATACACTTAGGCAGCGGTTCTCAACCTGTGGGTCGAGACCCCTTTGGGAGTCAAACTACCCTTTCACATGGGTTGCCTAAATACATCCTGCATATCACATATTTACATTATGATTCATAACAGTAGCAAAATTACAGTTATGAAGTAGCATGAAAATAATTTTATGGTTGGGGGTCACCAAAACATGAGGAACTGTATTAAAGGGTCATGGCATTAGGAAGGTTGAGAACCACTGACTTAGCGTTTTGCTATCTGTTCTTTTAACCTCAGAAACACAAAATTTTAATCTCTAGTAAATAACTGAATCTGAAGAATAAAATTTGATGTCCTCAATGTCAACAGAGCACAAGCCATTTTTCTAGCTGAAGTCATCATAAAAATATGTTAGAATTTGATAACATATTTGGCTACAAATAGAGTATTATGAAACACTCTAAAATTAATTCAAGAAAATATTTATTGAAAACCAGTTCTGGGTTAAGTAAGATCAAGGCTTTCTATAATGGATATAACTGATGTCTTTGAGGGCCTTACTTTGAGTAATAAAACTAATACAATTGAAACGCTTAGATGTTCTTAGTTAAGAGTAAGTTTGTAGGTAATGGTATTAAGCAAAGAAAGACGTATCAGCTGGGCTGGATGTAGATCAGTGAGCATCATGGAGATGAACTTGGATTGGACCTTTAAATGTTCCATCAAGTTTGAGTCTGCACAAAATGTGGAGAAATAAAACATTTGAAATCCTATTACCACAGACACACACACACAGTCACTGCGTGATAAACCTTGTACAACACGTTTCCTTGACTGCATATCTCTTCTGTGATGATCTGCATTAATAGTTCTAAGTCTATTGGTTTGGGGGTGTTAGAGTAAACATATGTTTATGCAGCTATTTTTCGGTATAGAGATATCCATCTATACAAATCTCCCATTTCCCCATCACATTCATTCTTGGAAGGTAGCCTTGACTACACTGTGACCACATTCTTTCATATTGAAAGCATGCTATTGGAAATGCAAATAAATAATAACGATTTGGCTAGGCCTGTGGTATTTTTATTTCAGTTTTCCTCTTAGGATTCCACATGCCTAATATTTTAAGCACAAGTGTCCATAGTAGCTTCTCACAATAGCAAACAATAGAAAAACTTTCCTAACTCCTTACTATATATTAGACCCAATAAGTTAGGTGCTATTATCACCCCCATTTTACAGATGAGAAAACTGAAACTCACAGAGGTTAAGTCACTTGCCCAAGGACACATTTCTATTAAGTTGCTGAGTCAGGATTTGGAACAAATTCTCTTTGAAGGGCTGCTCTTAATTCTTACTCAGAGTGATGCCTTTTACATAGTTCCCTAATTTAAATTAGGAGGAATTGTCCCTAAATGCTACTGAATTCTTGAAGCATTCCTATTTCTCTGTCCAAATGTAGAGTGAATTACGTCATTGATCTTTGTGTCTCTACAGAGTAAATCTGATCTATTAAATGGCCTGAGCATTTAGAAACTAGACCCGGCAAAATTAGTCTCTTTCTGCTCCCTTCTGGACCAGCAGAAGGCAGTGTCCTGAGTGCACTGAATTCAACTTGACTCCAGGTGGGAAAATTCAGGAATGCAGAACCACTATTGAAAATCAGAAAATACTCTGGTTTTCCATTCTCCTGACTCCTTTATCTTATTTTTACATTGATTCAGAAATCAGTCCAGTGGGAGTTACAAAATAGTCACAGGGATAGGGATTAGCCTACAGAATATAGTCAATAATATTGTAATGACTATATATGGTGCCAGGTAGATACTCAACTTACTAGGGGGATCACTTCAGAAATTATATAGATGTCTAACTACCATGCTATACACCTGAAACTAATACAAAAGAATAATGAATGTCAACTATAAATAAAATATTTTTTTCAAAAAAAATTAAAAAAGAAACCAATCCGGGAAATGCATAGTGTTTTGTAATCAATTGCTGTATAACAAATCACTCCAGAACTTGGTGGCATCACATAAAACACAATCCTGTGTTTGGCTCACAAATTTACAACTTTGGAAGAGTTTGGCAGTGTGGGTTTATCACGATTCCATAAAACATCAGCAGCTCAACTGGTAGGGAAGATAGTTCCAAGATACCTCACTTCCATGGCTGGTAAGTCCGTGGGCTTGTCAGCTGGGAGTTCATCTGAGGCTATTGGCCCTGTGTCTGGTTGGATTTCCTCGCAAAAGGATGGCTGAGTTTCAAAAGCAAATGTTCCAAAAGGCCCAGCTGGAAGCTGCGAGAGTTCTTATGGACCAGCCTTAGAAGTTCCAGAATATTCTTCTACAGCATTTTATGATCAAGCACCTCCAAGGCAAACTAAGATTTAAGAGGAGGACTGCCATCTTTTAATCAGAAGAGAAGCAAAAAAAAAAAAAATTGAGCTCATGTAAATCTATGATCTATATTATCGATTGCTTTCTCTAAAGGCCCAATAACCTGAAACATAAAACTAAATAGCAAAATATGAAATACATAAGAAAACAGACATCATAATCTAGCTTGCTGGTTTTCTGGAAATTTTAAGAACAGTACCAAAAATATAAATGTCTATCCCTAAATCCCAGTACTTTTTAACTTAATGCATAATGACTAATTCATAGAAGAACCCAAAACTAAAAATAATTAAATATTGCAGTGTCTCATCAGTCATCAATATAAAACAGATTTTATATCATTAAACTACTGACTGCCTGACTTCTAGTTGCTGAATTGTTCTTGAGCAGAAATACAACCAGAATGACTTTTTTAAACGTTGTTTCTCATCTACTTAGCACTTTTCCATGCATTTACTGTTCTTTCCAAAACCTATTAGGGAAAAGAAAAAAATACTTTAAACTTGAACATGCCATTTCAATTGCCTAAATTGTAAAAGCTAAATCAGGTAATCAGAAGATTCTCTGAACTCATGTTGCTGGGGTTTTTTTTTTACAATTTAAATTAACTTTGGTGACATGATTACCAAAAATGTCACCAGACATAAAGAGAAATAGAAAGAATATGTGCTGCCCTCCCCATGGGGGACAGATGGATGCCCTAGTCTAGTTACTATGAGTTTCTATGTTCTTATTGAAGACATTCATTATAAGTGGCCATAAAAGGTAGAGGGGCATGTGTATGATGTATAAAGGTTATAAGTAGTTGGAGATCTACTGGGTATTCTTTTAATAAATAGATTTGTGAGAAACTCAAAATGAGGCTATTTTGGAGACCACTCAATTTCAGGGTAGTTTGTTACACAGCAATAGATAAGCAGAACTAGGTATATTATGGGAACACAGAGGACAATGTCAAGAGAAGAATAAAAATAAAGATGCAGGTCAGCCTCCCCTAAATGTAGCATCAAAGTCATGAGGAGCCCTTCCCTCTTGGAGCTTTCTTCTTACTGCAGAAATCCAATCTTAGATGTTTTGAGTAGATTTTATTTAATGCACAATGGGGACAGAGAACCTAACCAACCAAATGTTCACAAGAGCCTGTGTCAGCCAAGAGTTAATCAATCACTTTTTCTTGGACTCATTTAATAAACCAAAATAATTTGGAGATCCCCCACCCTCTGCTATCCTATCTAATAAAAGAGTAATATGCAAATTGACCATCACAAGATGGCTTCCCCCATGTGGTCAAAGATGGCTGCTCCAATGTGGTCGAAGATGGCCGCCACAAGATGGCTAGCAAGGGAGGGGAGCTGGGAGGGACCCAGGCCTGCAGGGGAGGACAGTTGGGGGAGTCCCAGGCCTGAAGGAAAGGACAGTTAGGGAGGACTAGGCTGGCCAGGGTGGACAGTTGGGGGTGACCAGGCTGGCAGAGGAGGGCAGTTGAGAGGGGCCTAGGCCTGCAGGGGAGAATAGTTGGGGCGGGACTCAGGACTGCAGGGAAGGGCAGTTGGGAGGGACCCAGGCCTGCAGGGGAGGGCATTTGGGGGGGGACCAGGCCTGCAGGGGAGGGCAGTTGGGAGGGACCTAGGCCTGCAGGGAAGGACAGTTTGGGGAGACCATCCTGGCAGGGGGAGGGCAGTTAGGAGCAATCACGCTGGCAGGCTGGCACAGGAGGAGTTAGGCGTTGATCACGCTGGCAGGGGAGTGGTTAGGGGCAATCGGCAGGTGAGAGGTTGGGAGCCAGTAGTCCTGGATTGTGATAGGGATGTCTGACTGCCCATTTAGGCCCGATCCCATGGTGGGATCGGGCCTAATCGGGCAGTCAGACATCCCTCAAGGGATCCCAGATTGGAAAGGGTGCAGGTTGGTCTGAGGGACACCACCACCACCCCCCATCCCCACTCTGTGCACAAATTTCATGCACCAGGCCTCTAGTTTCCCTATAAAAGTCTAGTGTGCTGCTACAAATATTCATTAAAGTCTCAGGATTCAATTTATATAATTGATGCAGTCCAGCTAATTTTAGGATAATTGCAACTTTGTAAAAAATAACTGCTATACAGTAATTATGGCAAAGATATTCTGCTTTAGGTTGGGCACAATGAAATCAGTAGGTTTTAAATTTAAGAATAAAGGTTTATAAGCTCTCAGTGTCATTTTAAAAAGCAAAAGAGAGCTGTTAAGAAACAGCTTTGCATGATAATCACAGAGCTCTGGAACATTCTGTGTTAAGATATATGATTTTCAACCTTGTTAAGAGAAATATTGAAAGAGGGAAATTGATTTTTTTCCCCCAGAAAATTTGGCTGTCACACTCTAAGATAAGTTACTGTTATGTGTGTCCATTAAATAAGTTTATTATATGAAAAGTCACACTCTAGGGGGGGAAAAAAGTTCAGTCAACATTGACTTCAGTTAGAATTTATATGATCTCTTAATTCAAGGAATTGAGGTTAACTTAGTTGATTCTCATTACTGTGCAATTGAACTAGTTATGAAATAGATAGCATATGGAACAGAAACAAGTTACAAATGCATTCAGGAAATTGTGCTGGTCACCTCAGAGAGATTCTTGGAAATACTGTATTCACAGAAACAGTAAATAAATGTACTGCTATTATCTATGCCAAACATTTGTTAACTTAGCATAAAACATTTAGTAGAAGCAATGGATGAAAGAATCTGTATCATAAGAGCCTAAGTGACTGTTATGGTGGAACTACAAGAATGACTGGTTGCTATGATGTGCACTGACCACCTGGGGCCAGATGCTCAACACAGGAGCTGCCCCCTGGTAGTCAGTGTGCTCCCACAGGGTGAGCACTGCTCAGCCAAAAGCCAGGCTCTCTGCTGGTGAGCACAGCGGCAGTGGCAGGAGCCCCTCCTGACTGCACAGCAGCGCTTAGGAGCAGCAAGCTGAGCAGTAAGGAGCAGCGAGCAGGCGGGCAGTTAGGAGCAAGGGGTCCCAGACTGCAAGAGGGATGTCCGACTGCCAGCTTAGGCCTGCTCCTCAAGGGCAGGTGGACATCCCCCTAGGGGTCTCAGTCTGTGAGAAGCACAGGCCAGGTTGAAGGGCGCACCCCCCCCCCTTGCCCTGGTGAATTTCATGCACCAGCCCTCTAGATAATAATTTAAAGTGAAGAAAACATTTCATAAAAAGGTTTTCAAACTGTTTCCAAGCACCCCTGTGTTCCATAGAGCTATGTGGGGATAGAGGAGGCAGGAAAGGAAGGTTGGACAGATGAGTTCTACTCTCTGCCCAGTTCCATTACCCCTTTCAACCACAGCAGCTCTGCTTTTATGTGCTTTCTATACTGAGATGATCATAATATTACACTTGAAAAAAATAGCTGGAAGCTTACTTAACCTGTCTTAGATAAGTTCCCTCAGAAGCTGACCCAAAATTATTTGTAAAAAGCACTAGCAATGCACTAACAAAGCAAGACAGTGAAAGGAAGGAAGGCAAGACAGGTGTGGAAATGAACAGGTTTACCCTTTGTACACTGGGGACTCCATCTTACTGAGGACACCTGGGAGATGTTGCAGTAACAGATCTCTAAGAAATTTACTCCACAATGGTGAAGAAGCTGAGATAACTTTTTAACAGTCTCCATTTGTCATTGATTGAGGCTGCACTCAGGACATTAATTTCCCAAAATTTCTGGTTTGCAATGTTCACAGGTCAGGGTTTTATTTTTGTACTTTCTATTTCCTTTGTCGCATCCAAATGTACTTTCTATTTCCTTTGTCACATCATTAAAATCAAAGGAGAGTCATTATGTAGAACATATGCTCAATACTCTTCAAGATTCAGCATTCCACAAGGAAGTATGTTTTAGAGATTAAAGGTTATAGTTATCTCTGGTTAAAAAATAAAAAGAGGGGGAGAAAGAAATATATCTTTTTCACTTGACAACAATGAATTTAAATTCAATGGTTTGTTTATGTAGAACCATAATTAACAGAGAAACTAAACTAAAATAAAAACTGAAGAGATTTTTTTTTTAATTACAATGTACATTTTCATCTTCTCTAGGCCTCTGTTCCCATTCTTTAAAAGTGTTAAGAGTGCATAACTCACAGGATTTTTGCAAATATTAAATAAGATAAAACATGTAAAACATTTAGCACAATGATTATATGAAAGTATTGAATATATGATAGATGATGATGGTAATAATTACTTGTTATTATTATAAAATAATAGAGATATTGGAGAAAGCTGACCATTACCTGGTAATAAAAATTATCCATCTATAAATACCCCTCCATGGTAAAGAATACTATTCTTGGTTTTAAAAAATAGTTCACAAAATACTGTCTTACAGAAATGTAGACATTTCTATACACTAGATTCACTTTTTCTTTGTTTTTTGACATTTTACCTAACCCATGACCACTACCACCTCTCATTCCTCCAAAAGTCTAAGGTGAAAAGTCTAAACCAGCAGGCTTCAGCAAAGAACAATGGAAAGATTATTTCATCCACAGATGCTTAGCTAGACCTAAATTTCGAGAAGTTCAGAAGAATGTGAAATTTGGGGCAAAAATTTGTGTAAAAGTTCATTTAGGTGGAGAGAGAAGGTCATTATTGCAGGGTCTATGATTCTTGAAAAAGTTAAGAACCACTATCCTATACTACCCTGATTTACACTGAGGGAATAGGACAAAAGAATTTCGATGACTTCTTCAAAGTCACACACTTAGCTAGTGATAGAATTGTGAGTAGATCTAACGATGTCCTTGTTCTTGGTCCTTGATAATCTGGTCAGAGATTCCAGTAACACTATATAGACAGTAGTTACGGAGAACACGGCAGATCCCAACAGAGGCAGACTTTGTCGAAGTTGCCAGATAGCATAGTAGTTTATTCCATGCCTGGGAGTGGTCAACCCCCATCCAGATTTCAGTTCCACCACTCATCTATTGGCTGTATGTCAGCATGTTACTTAACTTATATGAATCTCTCTTGTCTCATGTAACATATTTATGTAAAAACTAGGGGCCCAGTGCACAAAAATTTGTGCACTCGGAGGGTGGGGGTCTCTCAGCCCGGCCTGTGCCCTCTTGCAGTATGGGACACCTCGGGGGGGATGTCCACCTGCTTGGCATGCCTGGCCAGCCTGGGTGAGGGGCTGAGGGCCACTTTCAGGCTGTCCACAGCCCCTTCAGGGTTC
>PVJC01045342.1:0-12646 GCA_004026665.1 Murina feae | reverse complement strand
AATAGTAACCTGCCTTCCATTAGCTGTGTGTTTACCTCCGACCTGTAGGTACCCCATTTCCTGGCTTTTATTCCTAAATATATAGTGAAATTGTTCTTCCTCTCCTATCATGGCAACTTGGACAAATCTCCCCTGGAGTGCTTACTGCAGTGGGCTGCAGTTCTCCACCTCTCTGTCAGTCTCTCCCGTTATACCATGCTCTTTGAGAGAGGACTGTGCCATGTCAATTCATAGACCCTATTATGAGTGAGTGAGTGAATGAATGAGTGAATGAACGCTCATATAAAGAAAGGATGAATTTGAATTATATGAGAGTTCAAAATTCATTCAACTGACCAGGCTATTTTTATGGATAGTCAGTGGAAAATAATGCTAATACATGTTATATGTTACAATTTTTATGTTGTAATGTAAAACATAGTTTATATAATATATAAATTTTATTATCTATACTATATATTTAAATTCAGTGTTGAGGAAGAGTCTCCACTTTTATGGTATCTTATCTTCAGTATCTTGGAATGAAAGCCAAAACTATATTTATATTTTAAATATATTTGTGTTGATTTTAGAGGAGAAGGGAGAGAGAGAGAGAGAGAGAGGAATCATTGATTGGCTGCCTCTTACACATTCCTAGTGGGATCAAGCTCATAATCCAGGAATTGAACCGTGGCCTCCTGGTTCATAGGTCGACGTTCAATCATTGAACCACGCTGGCTGGGCAGCCAAAACTGTATTGAATGAAGTGTTCTTAATCAAGCTGTGATAATTCAAGGGATGTCATTTTGATCTGGACTGTGAAATGGCATTTAAGTGCAGGTTTGAACTGTTACCTGAAATCACTGAATCCGTGTCGCAGCACCCATTATCAGTGCTGCAGTGAAGGTAATGAGACCTGTCGCAGACCACTGCTTAAAAGGTGTTTCTCTTTGAATAGGGAGTGGCCGATGGGTAGAAAGCTGCATTCTGCTTCTTGCTGATTTTTAGAAAGCACTGGTGGAGGTGGACTTGTAACACTGAATGCTCTGGCTCCTTGACCTTATGTTTTTAGGAGCCCTGTGGGAAATGGTTAGGAAGAGGCATTGCTCCATGGGATGAGGGCCTATTCCCTTTCTGTCCCTCAGTCAAGGACTGAGACTGGCTGGATTGGTCTAGGGCATTAAAGACGAACTCTAGTTCAAATGGCAGGCAGACAGATTTTTGAGGACAAAGATAGTAGTTGAGATGGAGGTTTGTTTAGCTATTTCCCCCCTCACCAGTAGAATTGTAGAAATCATTATGAACAAAATCTTGTGTCAGGAAAAAAAAACACAAAAAAACAATTTTCTGAGAACAAAAAAAAAAAGCAGAAAATAGGAACAGAAATCCTCAATGAGCGTTCATAAGTAAGGGATAATAAATCTTTGTAAAGATTTCCACATACTGCCCTAGCTGGTGTGGCTCAGTAGATAGAGCATCAGCCTGCAGACTGAAGAGTCCTGTGTTTGATTCCTGTCAAGGATATGTACCTCAGTTGCAGGCTCCAGGGTGAGTGCAGGAGGCAACCAATCAATGTTTCTCTCACATCGATATTTCTCTCTCTCTTCTACTCTCTCTAAAAACCAATGGAAAATACCCTTGGGTGAGGATTAAAAAAAAAATTAAAAAAAGATTTCCCAGATACAGTATAGAGTTTCCTCAAAAAATTAAATATGAAACTGCCTTTTGATTCAGCGATCCCACTTCTGACAATATCTCCTAAGAATCCCAAAACACCAATCAAAAAGAATATATGCACCCTGTGTACATAGCAGCATCTAATCTAATAAAAGAGTAATATTCAAATTAACCCTCACTCCATTACACCCACCAGCCACGCCCACCAACCAATCAGGAGCAAATACGCAAATTTACTCAATTAAGATAGAAGCAGCCACAGAGCTGGAGTTGCCCCAGGTAGTGGGGGAAGCCAGGGCCCTGCAGGCCCAGAGCTCCACTCAAGGCTACAAAGTTTCAATTATAGAAGATAAACAAACCCTAGATACCTGCTGGGCTGGGACCTTGGGTTGCCAGGGGCAACTCAGGCTTCGAATGGGGGACTAAGGCAACAAAGTTTCAATTATAGAAGTAAATCCCAGATACCTGCTTTCAGCCAGACACCCCAAAGGGGCTATGAGTAGCCTGAGAATGGTCCTTAGTCCCTCACCCAGACTGGCCACACCCCCATGGGGTGAGAGTCCTCACTGGGGGGCTTGCCAAACCTGCAAACAGCCATCAGCCAGCCCCTCACACAGGCTGGGCTAAGGGACCCCTCCCCCCAAGTGCACAAATTTTTGTGCACTGGGCCTCTAGTTATTTATAATAGCCAATATCTAGAAACAACCCAAGCGCCCATCAGTAGATGAGTGGATAAAGATGCTCTTGTACATTTACACAGTGGAATACTACGTGGCTGTAAAAAAAGAAGGAACTCTTACCCTTTGTCACAGCATGGATGGACCTGGACAGTATTATGCTAAGTGAAATAAGCCAGTCAGAGAAAGACAAATATCATATGATGTCACTAATATGTGCAGTCTAATGAACAAAATAAACTGGAAAGAAAATTGAGCCAGAGGCATGGATACATGGAACAGACTTAATAAATGTCAGAGGGGAGGCGGGTGGCAGGGACTGGGTAAAGGACGGTGGAGACAGTAGCCAAAGAACATATATACATAGGCCTTGGACACAGACAACAGTGTGATGAAGGCCAGGGGAGGGGTGTAGGGACTGGGTGGAGGTGATCAAAGGGGCAAGGGATTGGGGACATCTGTAAGAGTGTCAACAATAAAAAATTGTCTTAAGGAAAAAAAAAAAAGATTTTCCAGATAATCTGAGTTCAAACTTGCCTACTGTGCCTATAAGATTCAGTTAAGTAGAAACAGTATAAATATCTCTGATAATGTTTAGTGTGTACAATGACGACCAGACCTTCTCTCCTTGCCCAAAAACAAAAAGTTTTAACACATTTTTTGTACCACTTCTCCCCTAAAAAAGCCCTTCACTTGGTTATTTTGTGCTTTACTATGTTTTCAACTATTTTAAATGCATATTTAGTCATTTTGATAAACTCTCACTCCTCAAACCTCTCCTTCCCCTCTCTCCCCACCCCCAATACAGAATCATCATTTGTGTTTCCACAGCCAACATTTGGTTGAGCTTTAGTTTTTGGTGTGCATGTGTGTACATATGCATGTGTGTGTCTGTCTGTCTATCTGTGATGGGGTGGGGTTAGGTCTCATTTCTCCTAAATAGGAAAGATCTGAGAATGCTGAATGTGCTTCCTCTGCCCCAAATCAAGATTCTAGATGGGTGAGAAAGTTGAAGGGGTGTAATAGGTGCAAACTTCCAGTCATAAATTAATTACTTCACAGCATGTAATGTACAACTCAGGGAATATAGTAAGTTATATCATAGTAATTTTCTGTGGTTAATTTCCAAATGGTTAATGGACTTAACGTAGTAATCACTTTGTAAGGTTGATAAATATCAAATCACTATGTTGTATACCTGAAGCTAGTGTAACATTGTGTCAACTATACTTCAATAAAAAAGAAGATCAGCCCTAACCGGTTTGGTTCAGTGGATAGAGCATCGGCCTGCAGACTCAAAGGTCCCAGGTTCGATTCCAGTCAAGGGCATGTACCTTGGTTGCGGGCACATCCCCAATAGGGAGTGTGCAGGAGGTAGCTATAGGCAGAAAGGCCTTTTCCACGGGGCCCTGGAGCGGCTCCTGTAAGAACGGCAGTGGGTGCATCTGGAAATGCCTGGGACCTGCCTGATTTCTGTTCACCTGGAGGTGGATTTGAGCTTGAAGTGTATAATCCAGTGTGAACTTGGAACCTGTGGATTCTTCTCTTCTAGAAACTGCATGTTTTCCTGTTCCAAGAAGTGCTGGTGATCACTCGAGCCATCACCCACAATGAGCAGCTCTGCTACCAGCTGTACCGGCAGCCGATCCCTGTGAAGGACCTCCTGCTGGAAGACCTCCAGGATGGAGAAGTGAGGCTGGGTGGCTCCCTGCGAGGGGCATTCAGCAACAACGAGAGAAGTATGAAGACAGTTTGTTTTGACCTGTTGAACGTTTAGTGTTATGGTGGTTCAGAGGGAGTGGTTGGCTGGTGAAGAGAGAAGAGCCATGGCCTTGGAGTTGACCTGCATCCCTGAGCTATCTCATTGCTTACTGATTGCGTAGCTTTTTCAATCTCTGTGAGCCTTGGTTTTTCATGTGCAAAGTGGGGATGCATGCAGACCTACTCCATAAGGTGGTCTTAAGGGTTAAGTAAGATACTGCAAGTGAACCTGCCTGTACATATCTGAACTGGTAGTGCTTCTTAAGCTTCCTTTCTCTGCATCTTTCTGTTGTATAAAAGCGTGCTTAATACCAGGTAGTCCCTATGTGGATACCAGTTGCGTAGCAGTGCCTTTTGCAGTTGAGCTGGCAGACTTGTCTCTAAAGAGACATAAGAATGGTCAGTTGGGCTGCGGGTTCGTTTGTACTTACTCGAATGGACTTCTCTAACTTGAGACTGAATAAACAAAGGTGTGAACCAAGAGAAGCTAAGATAGCCGTGTCTGTCGAGTATCTTCTATGTATCAAGCACTCTTCTAGGCACTAGTACACTCTGGTAAACAAACAGTTAAGTGCCTTGCCCCTATGGAGTTTACATTGTGATGGAGTAAATAGATGAGAAACAGGTAAATATTCTGGGTGCTGTTAAGGATACTAAAACCAAGTAAGGGGATAGACGGGGTTAGCACTTAGGCCGTCTGCTTGAGATGAGATGGTCAGAGCAGGCTTCTTGAGAAAGTGACATTTTGACTTTTGGGGTAACATTGGCATCATATTGTCAGAGTAGTTTGTATGTACTACCTCATAGCTACTCATCTGTCCTCCACCCTAGTGATGGTAGTAGTAGTGTAACTTCTATTTCTTGAATACTGGCCCTATGCCAGGCATTGTATAAGGACTTCTGTTATTCCTCATAATAATCTCATAAGGCAGATTCTCTTTGTTTCCCTCATTTTACAAATAAGGAAACTGAGACATAGAGGAGTTAAGGCACTTGCCCAAGACAAAGAGTGGGGCCCAAATGTATCTGAGGGGACGGCTCCCAGTCTTGACTACAGGGTCCTGCAAGGGAACTGGCTGGACGCAGATCCTTCTTGAACCAAGTGGTGCATGTGGGGCCGTTAAATGCCAGTTGATGTTGTTGTTATTGAACTAAATGAAATGTCTTGCATAGTGTGCACTACTGTTTTTCAAATGCACATAATTCCTGTTGATATCTTTAAAATGTAGTTTCATTTTTAAATGAAACTGAATTTAGAACCACTCTGCGTCATAACCTATCTTCTCAATCACTGTACACTAGATGAAAAAGTTCCATCATGGAGGTTCATAGGCATGTTTTGATGTTACAGAGAGCTTCTTAAGCTTGAAATACTCTCTAGGTGAGGAAATTGTTGAAATTACAGACTACCAGATCTGTAATTACTAGAATTACTAGATCTAGTGATTCCGAATTTCTAAGGGTAGGACCCGGAAATCTATGTTTTTTAATAAGCTCCCCATGGCATTTTGGTAACACAGCCAGGTCGGGTGACCAGTACTCCGGGGTACCCTGAAACATGACTTAGTTTTTCCAAGCTGATACCCATTTGCTAGTGCATGTGTGTGTGTGTGTGTGTGTGTATTTTATTGATTTTTTGCAGAGAGGAAGGTAGAGGGATAGAGAGTTAGAAACATCAATGAAAGAGAAACATCAATCAGCTGCCTCCTACACACCCCCTACTGGGGATGTGCCTGCAACCAAGGTACATGCCCTTGACCGGAATCAAGCCCAGGACCTTTCAGTCCCCAGGCCGACACCCTATCCACTGAGCCAAACTGGTCAGGGCCCATTTGCTAGTTTCTGAGGGCAACTGAGAGCTATACCTGTGTCAACTCTGGTTGCCTGATGGTGGCCACAGGGCACTGCGGAGCCATGTCCTGGATCCATGGGACACATTTTGTAATCAGTCAGTGATGCCTCTGCCATGGGTACCCGGGGTTAGTGTCACTACATGTGTTACCTTGGCCTGGGAGAATGTCTGTCCATTGACCTTTTTTTCATGTGTTTTCATTTCTAGTTAAAAACTTCTTTAGAGTAAGTTTCAAAAATGGATCCCAAAGTCAGACCCACTCACTACAAGCCAATGACACCTTCAACAAACAGCAGTGGCTCAACTGTATTCGTCAAGCCAAAGAAACAGTACTGTGTGCTGCCGGGCAGGCTGGGGTGCTCGACGCCGAGGGACCGTTCCTAAATCCCGCCGCCAGGAGCAGGGAGCCGCAGGGAGAAACAAAACTTGAGCAGATGGACCAATCGGACAGTGACTCAGACTGCAGTATGGACACGAGTGAGGTCAGCCTCGACTGTGAGCGCATGGAACAGACAGACTCTTCCTGTGGGAACAGCAAGCACGTTGAAAGCAATGTCTGACAGGAGCAAGTACTTCCTGGAAGTAGGCCTGTGTCTTACCTGTACAGTATTTGCATTCCACTCATGGAACGGTTTGGAGAAGCACTTTTTAATATGTTGTGACCGTGTTAACCCAGTCTCTTGTGTCTGTATCTTTGTCCCTCGTACTGTAACTGCCCGTCTGTCTGTGTAAGCTGGAATCTGTGGCCTGTTCTCCTGTATTGTATTTCACAAGTGTCTGGATGGATGAAGAGGTACTTGAGCAACTTATTTTCAAATGTCCTGCTGGATTTTAAAAAACAGAAGAGTCCCTAAACTACTGTTTCATGTAAATTCTTAAAAAGTCCTTCTTTGTTTTCCAGTGCTTTTCTAGCTCTTTGATGTGGTAGCTGAAGGCACAGAGGTTAGGGGGCCTTGTACACAGGGCACAAGGAAGGTGCCCGTGTGCCATAATGGCATTTGAAGGAAAACCGGGAAAGATCAATCCTGGCAGTGAACTTGATTCGATGTTATATAACCACAAAGCATGTAAACATCCCTGGGGGCCCTGGAGGCTTCATTTTGCAAAGGAAGAAATACCCTCTTGACCTTGTATGACACACAGTGCAAATTTGATGCAATAATCTTAGGACATGAACTAGATAGAGTCTGGCCTTAGCAGGACCAGCACAAAAGCAGCCATCAGCTCTGAATCTTGAACTGAAATGTGCATTGCACCCGGAGTCTCTGTCATCATGGCTGGCTTGCCTAGGAGAGCCATTTCTAGCCTAAAACATGAGACTAAATCTCAGAGTGCAGGATCGCAAGGCAGCCCATCTCCATGCCATTTCACCTGCCAAGGTCTCCATTGCGTTTCACCTGTTAGAGCATGAATGAAGAGATGAGGAGAAAGGACTGAAACCGAGTCAGCAACTCTCTTTATAGAAACGTAAGAAGAATTTGGAAGAAGTACGTTCATCAGGATCTTGTGCGAGAAATAGTAAAAGGGAAAACCAAGGCCCAGCACTCTTCTGGAAGCAGCCGGAGCCTCGGGCTTTCCTGCTCTGATTTAGGGTCCTGAGGTTGCTGTCTCTGGCTCTGTGTTGGGAATCACAATTGCCTTCTCCAAAGGCCAACGTAATTAACTCTATGATTAATTAGGATCAGGTAGCCAAACTAGTATCTCTTTGTCCAGCCTTGATTTACAGCGCAAAGTGGGTCATAGACCGTTAAAAAAGTTAATTGAATACACAGAAAAGCTCCTGCGAGTGTAAATATTAGGGATGACCTGTGCAAAGTTATACCCACACCAGCACTAGACGTAATGATGCTAAATTATTGCCAAAAGGTTTTTTTTTTTAATCTTCTGTGTCTTTCAAGTTTACAGAAAAGAAAGCAGTAAATCTTATGTTGTCATTTTATTACATACAGCTATCATGTGCATTCAGAGAAGCGGTGTAACAAGATTTATCAATATAGAAACAAGGTATACTTATTTTTCAAAAACAAAAAATATTGTGATCAATTTTACTCTGTAAACTTATTTCTGTATTTATAGATCTTAACCATGGTGAAAAATTTTTTTTCCTATTGCAAGTTTATTTAAAACTGCTTCATTTCTCAAGTTGTTACTGATTTGGGGAGTGAATGAACCTGCTGCAGATAGAAGCAGAAGGTGTTTGATGGCAGCAAAAAGAATGACTCGTTCTTTGCAGGAACCATCGGCCACTTTGGCCAAAGCGTCCAGAAAAGAGGTCTGTCAAGAGCTGACCTTTGGGAAGAAAGTCCATGAATGTTTTGATGAAATGAATGTTTTTGTATTATGGCCTTAAACTTTCTGGGAGTATTTCCAATAAATGACTTTAAAATGTTGTCCTCTTTGTGTACAGTCTATACCCTACAAATATCAAATTTCACCTACCTCCTCGGGAGGTTCTTTCCAAAATATTTGCTTGTTCCCAAATGCAAACTTGAAAAGAGGGTGCAGGTTGAAACGAATGCTTTGCTTCGATCTATCAAAGCTTTTGCAGAACGCAGTATTTCTAAGATCATCCTCTGCTCATCCACTTACCTTTTTATTAGGTTTTAACAACTACATCTTGCATCTGTACTATGTATCTAGTGATAAGTCGGAATTCTTATGGAAAAGAAACGTTGGATCTCACTGTTAGCATGGGTGTGACTGTTGAAGAACTCAAGGCTAAACAATGGAAGGCAAATTTCACTTTGAAATTCTTTGGTTAGGTTTATAGTAAAACCTTGATACAATGGACTAATTTGAGTGGGAGGTGTCCGTTAAAGCTGAAAGTACATTGTATGATAAAGTTGGTTTTCTGAATGCTTATGTTAAAAAGTGGACCGATTAGTTAGCTTACCTGTTTTTACTTGGGTATATAGGTTTGTGTAATTAACATTAAGTATGCAGGAAAAGTTTAATTTTACAGTTTTCCACATGCATTACAGTAACTTAAAATGTATACCTAATAGGTCTAGTAAATTCTTGCATTCACCGTCACCTTGAGTAAACAAATGCACATGGTTGGGGCGTGGCTTAGGGCATGTCCCCTGGGAACTGCTGCAGAAAGTCATGACACCACATGATAATCCAACCAATTACCGCATGGTTTGCAGAATCTCAGAGGGAAGGTGGGGAAAGGTGGATGGGTGGGAAGAGATCAACCAAAGAACTTATATGCATGTGTACATAACCCATGGACACAGACAATAGGGTGGTGAAGGCCCAGAGTGGCAGATTGGGTGGGCTAGAAGTGGTCAGTGGAGGGAAAAAGGGCATATGTAATACTTTCAACAATAAAGACTTATTTTTTTAAAAAAATATGAAGTCTGTTAAATTGAGGTTCACAAAATCAAGAGTTTATTGTATTTCCCCAAAGAGTAGTTTTAGGATGAAAAAGTTAAAACAGTTTTAAGCTACTGCTAACCAATTGTCAATAGCATGCTGGTCCAATAAAGCTGGTAATTGGTCTTCTCTTTATAAGAAGTTCTTAACCATTTTCTTTAATATACAGTTAATTTCCAGAATAATCAAAATGTTCACATAAATGTAACTCCAAATATTCTTCCCAGATGAAAACTCCGCCTCCTTGTTCTCCTTGTCTCCTTCCCCTTCCTTCCTTTCAGCCTTCTTATCCTTCAGGGCCACTTTGGCTGTTCCTCCCACTTTTCATTCCAGGATTGTATTGACCTCAGTACTTGAGTGTATCTGTACTAGCACATTAGAAAACATCTGTACTGACAATAGTGGGTTAGTACAAATGACTGAGACAAAATGCTTTTCTTCAGTCTACTTTCAGGATGTTATTTGACACATAACTAAGTGTAATCCTCACAGTCTAAATCAGCGGTTCTCAACCTGTGAGTCACGACCCCTTTGGCCGTCGAACAACCCTTTCACGGGGGTCGCCTAAATACATCCTGCATATCAGATATTTACATTACGATTCGTAATAGTAGCAACATTACAGTTATGAAGTAGCCACGAAGATAATTTTATGGTTGGGGTCACCACAACACAAGGAACTGTATTAAAGGGTCATGGCATTAGGAAGGTTGAGAACCACTGGTGAAGTCACAAGCAAAGAAAAGAGCCACAACTAGCAGTTTTGTGTAAAATTAGAGTGTGGTTTCAGCTTCTGGGTTGTGGTCACCACTGCCGACTGCTTTTGTTTCCATTCGTAGCGCAGTCTGCAGCAGCTGAGACTGAAGAGCTCTTCCTAACAGTCCTGTTGTAACCATGTCTCTGTGCTTACAGGAAACGGCAGCCCTCCATTTTGGCGACCTAGCCACTCAATTTTTCATGTAAATTCAGTCCATGCCCACCTACAAATGTTCCACCAGCCTGAGGACACTGGAAGATTTGACAAAGAGAACATCTGACCACTTGGGCTCCCCTTGGCATGGTAGGAAAGCCCTCTTGTTGACGCAGTTGATTCATTTAAATCATGTTAGCTTGTTTATTGGCAGAACTGTAGAATTGCAGTGTGGAAAGGGAATTTGAAGAGGGTCCCCTGAAGCCCGGTCCCACCAGAAGGAATCTGAAGATGATGGAGATTGAAAACATTGCCCACATAGACATACAATGAGAGAAGACAACTGTGTTCGTTGTAGCTCAAGGGTACTTACGCACTGGAAAACATACACTATCTTATTAGTTTCACATACAATATAGTGTTTCAACATTTATAGTGTATGGCAACCATAACAAAAAAAAACTGCAGATAAGAAATTGATCATAATTAGCAAAGCAAAACAATTTTTCCTTACAAAAACAAAATAAATAAACTTAGAAACAGCTTCCCAAAAAATGACCTGGTGGATTAGAAAAAAATTAGAAACCACACTCTGTATCTTTCAGGAAACTGGATAGGCATTCCAAACAACCTGTCCACTTACACGTGTTCAGAAACAAACACACCTAAACATTAGCGAATGGTGTTATCTGTGAAGGTTTGGAAAATGTCATTCTAGGTTTCCTATTCGGTGTATCTACTTATCCCTTGTGTGTGAAAGGGGAACAACGTAAACCCTCAGGCCATTTAAAAGATGAAATTGTGTATGTGAAGTCGCTGTGAGCGCTATTAAGAGCTTACAGTTTTCATTGGGCTGGCTGCATCTCTTGACATGAAGTCACAGCCCCACTCTGAACTCCAGTAATCCTTCCAGCCTAGAGAAGGATTTAATAATTACTTTTGAATCTGCACGTGGTGTTAGGAAATGTCTTAAATGTATGGCCTTGGCCTGCATCTTTTTCATTCATTGTGCTGCATACTTGGGAGGGGGTGGGGTTTTGAGTTCAGAGAATCTGGAATATTTCCCTGTATGTTTGGTATTTTCCTTACTGCAATTTTCTGTTTTCTCTTTCAGGAACTCCAGAAAGAGAGATCTTGAACCTCCGGGACGTGGCTTCTTACCTCTGGGGTTGATTTTCTTACTGATATTCTTAACTCTTTATTCCTATTTTTCCCCCGTAGATATTCTCTCTTAGGGAGATTTCCTCACCTTTTTCTTCTGGCATTAAAATGCTGAGTTAATCACAGCAGACTGATACTACAAGAAATGTTAAAGAATCTTCTTTCAATAGAAAGAAAACGATAGCAGATGGACATACGAATCCACACAACAGAATGAAGAGCATTAAAATGCAACTATGTAGAAAAATAGAAAAGACTTTTATTATTTAGATCTCTTTAAAAGTACTAAGTTCTAGCCCTGGCCAGGTAGTTCAGTTGGTTAGAGCATTGTTCCAATACACCAAGATTGCAGGTTCGATGCCTGGTCATGTACCAGAATCAACCAATGAGTGCGTAAGTAAGTGGAACAACAAATCAATAAATTTTTAAAAATTTTAATAAAAGTATTGAGTTCTAACCATTATGGAGTAACAAGGACTAGATTTACCTTCCACCTGAAACAACCAAAAGAAAAGAAAAGAAAAAAGGCAACATACATGACACTAGTTTTAAAGAGACTGGACACCAGGCAATGAAGGACAGTGGCCTTGAGAGAAGGGCAGCCCTGTGATTGCTCCAGTTCACAGCCTTGAGGGGGTTTTCAGGCAGCAGTGCAGGAGGGGAACCCAATAGAATCCAGTGAACCCCCTGAGTGGAAGAGATGTAGCTGCAAGTTGACAGAGGCCAAGACAGCTACAACCTAGAGAACACAGGAGAGCACTGCATGGAGAGAGAACCTTGAATCTGCAGAGGGACCCCCTCAGGGACTCATCTGTCTGCTGGTCAGTGCACACATGTAAGAAACTATCCAAGGGTGGAGAAACTATCCAAAGGTTTAGAAGGAACTCACAATGCTGGAAATAGTGCCTATTCCCACAAAACCACACTAGAAGATGATCATAATTGGGTAGAGTACTCAGAAGGACCTACTGTCAGTAGCTCTCTAGTAAGCAGTACTGTGATTCATCTCACAAGTCTTAAAGGCCGAAAAGAACCAAACTATTTCCGAGGAACATAACTGCATCCCATAACAAAGCTCAAGAATATGTATAGGAATACAAAAGTATCCAGCACATCACGGGGTAAAATTCACAGAGCCTGCCATCCAAAGACTACAAGGCATGCCAAGAAGCAGGAAAATGCAACCCATGGTGAAGAGGAAAATATAAAAAACAATTGAAACTAACCCAGAACAGAAACAAATTTGTTAGT
>PVJC01045341.1:0-13762 GCA_004026665.1 Murina feae | reverse complement strand
AAGGTCAGAGGTTGGGGTGGGAATTGGGAGGAGGGGAGCTATGGGGGGAAAAAGAGGAACAACTGTAATAATCTGAACAATAAAGATAAATTTAAAAAAAATAAATAAAATAAACTAGCTAATCATGATAGTAGCAATACCAGTATAAAATACTTAGGAAAGCTTGAGTTCAAGAGTCAACTGTAATGTATAGAGATGAAAATTATTAAAAACTAGGCACCCAGTGCATCAATTCATGCACCTTGGAAGGAACTGTGGGCCATGAAGCTGTGGTGGGCACAGGGGCGGGTCTTGGACCATCATCCGCACCTCTGCTTGACCCCTCCCACCATGGCCCCCGGTCCCCTCTCTGCCGCTGGCAGCTCACTCCCGCTGTGGCTGCCGCCACTCTCACACACTGACTGCGAGAAGCAGTTGGGGCCAGGGCCAGCAGCAGGTGCGAGTGGTGGCTACTGTTCCCATCACCCCTCAGGAGCAGGGGGAGGTGAAGAAGCTCTCAGGGGCGATCGGGGCCGGCAGCTGCTGCTTGCACCTGCTGACGATGCCAAGTGA
The DNA here is from genome assembly GCA_004026665.1 of Murina feae. Taxonomy (NCBI): domain Eukaryota; kingdom Metazoa; phylum Chordata; class Mammalia; order Chiroptera; family Vespertilionidae; genus Murina; species Murina feae. The sequence continues at coordinate 13,210 of PVJC01045341.1, read as the reverse complement.
TCTGGACCAGCGCCAGGCACTGGCAGCGGGTGTGAGCACCCAGTGACACCGTGGCATGCAGGAGCAAAGAATTTTCTGTAACCACCAGAGGCTCACCCTGATAACAGCGACCGGCGCCCTGCCTTGGTCTGGCTCACCTGCTCCACCATCCCGCCATGGCTGATGCCCACCATGTTCTGTGCTCTGCCACCTGCTGCCGATGCCGGCAATGTCCCATGCCCTGGTAGTCAGTGCACCTCACAGTGACCAGTTGTTTGGTTGTCCTGCCATTTGGTCTATTTGCATATTAGGGTTTTAGAGAGAGAGAGAGAGAGAGAGATAAAAACTGATTGCAGGGATTTCTCCTTTCTAGGAAGTTATGTTTTATTTATTTCTTCATTTCTCTTTTGTTTTGTTTTTGGAATAGAAGGAGGAGGTAAAAAAAGGAAGTTGCTATGTTTTTTAGTATATATTCTCTTAAGGTAAAAGAAATCTGGTGCTTTTAATTTCAATAATTGATAGTGGGAAAATAAATGTCTATTCTGCTTACAGAAGCTGAAGGCAAAGGGCTGGAATTTTAAAGCCTATATTATATGATGAGACTTGGAGTAGGAGGGTTTTTTTGAGTGGGTCATGTTAATGAGTCTTTTGGTGATAAGAAGAAGGCTTATTGGTGAGAGGATGGTGGAGAGTTAACTTACAAGACATACAGGACATCATTAGATGATGGGTCAGAAAAATGGAAGAACAGTGTGAAGTAGGAGACACCTTGAGAAAGGGAAGGGGTTGAGTAACACAAGAGTAGTAAGGGCAACCAAAACACTTAAGAACATGATGAGAGCTAATTAATTTTGAAATATTTGCATTCCATAGCTGTAAAAACTCACTGCATTGGCCCTAACCGGTTTGGCTCAATGGATAGTGAGTCAGTCTGTGGACTGAAGGGTCTCAGGTTCAATTCCAGTCAAGGGCATGTACCTTGGTTGCAGGCACATCCCCAGTAGGGGGTGTGCAGGAGGCAGCTGATTGATCTTTCTCTCTCATTGATGTTTCTAACTCTCTATCCTTCTCCCTTCCTCTCTGTAAAAATCAATAAAATATATATTTAAGAAAAAAACTCACTGCATTGTACCTACTCTTAGACAAAATCTGAAAAAAATACAGTGCCACCCTTTGGTCTGGTGAACTATTAGTCCTTCTTAAGCATTGTCTCAAATGTCACTCTACCAAAACACCTCTGTGTTCTTATAGTACTTCACACAGAACTTACGGAATTTACCTACATGAACTATGGTATTATTTTAAAAATCTGTTTCATGCATAAGACCATGTGCTATTTTAAATTGGGCATTTTCTACTTATCTTTGTAACTACAAAATCTGAGCATTATGCCTAGCTGGCACCTAATAAACATTCAATAAACCTTGGTTGTGGGGATGAAAAGGGACCCCATGCTTACCTGACAAGTTCAAGGAAGGCCTGTGTAATGACCTTGCAAACTCAGAGGCCTAAAATAACCACAAAGGATGGTCAGGAATTAAAACTTTTTAACTAAGAGCAGTTTATGACAGGTAGTCACGTCCTAGGCTAGAATCTTCCCTGACAAAAGTCAATCTTTACTTTCACAGAGCCTGTCCATTGTCTTTTCTATATACCATAACATACCTTTGGAAAGTCGGGGTAACTGCCCTTTGCCTAAACCATCAGGGCACAACCAACAAACCAGGACAGAGACCATAAATCCTTTCATTGTTATTATTATCTTATTAATTGTTGATTGTTAACTATCCTGTGGTGACCTATGTAAGAGATGTATGTGTCTCTCATTTTACTTTTCATCCAATCACAGAGGTCCCCACACCTTTACTTTCTCCCGCCTCCTAATCTATCACCAATGGTTTTCATGTACTAACTCACTTATGCCTTCTCTTTTTATTGTAATGTATAAAATACGGTGCAAAACTGCCATTCTCTGGGAGCGTTATCTCAATCTATTGAGACTTTTGCTCCCTGGCAATTGCTGACAATTTGGCTCAAATTAACTCATAAAAACTCTCTATAGGTTTGAATGTTTCTTACAATGACAGTCGAAATGTATCAGTTAAGGCAGCCTTCTAAAAATAAGTAAACGTTTTAAGAAGAGAGATTAGTTAAAAAATAAAAAGCATCAACAACCATGTACTGATCAGATAGATAGATGATACCAAAACGAATTGCATTTGAGTAGTCGTTAAGGACTTGTAAGGTTTTGCAGGGTATTTCCAGGACGCACTTGCTACATGTGCTCCTTTGTGGCATCCACAAGGGTGTACTGCTATTAATTCTTTCCAAGTCTCCACTAAACTGTAAACATCCTGCCCTAGCTGGTTGGGCTCGGAGGACAGAGCATCGGCCCGTGGACTGGAGGGTCCCAGGTTCAATACTGGTCAAGGGCACATGCCTGGGTTTTATGCTTGATCCCCAGAATGGGGTGTGCAGAAGGCAGACAATCAATGATTTTCACTCATCTTTGATGTTTCTATCTCTTTCTCCTTTTCCCTTCTTCTCTAAAATCAATAAAAATATTTTTTTTCAAAAAATAAAAATAAAAAAATGAACTCTGAACACCCTGATGCCAAGACTGTTTTGTATTCCTGAGTAAATCTCCAGCTGCTGCACCGTACCTGATATGCAGATTCAAGAAACAGTGTTAGGGAGGAAGAAGGAAATGGAATAAATGAGAGGGGAAACTGTAACAGAGCATGTGGGTGGGGTATAAAAATATTACAAAAGGTGTTGGGGTTGTGTGTTTTTTTTATGGGATTGGGCATACCAGGCCCAACAAAGTACTCAACTTATAAGAGTTTCCAGGCTGAGAGTGATTGAGCCAAAAGAAAATCTGTCCTTCCCAATCTCCTCCGGGTTGCTCAGGTGCTACATGCGTATCTGAATAACGTTCAAATAGAAAGTTGGACTCCTCACGCAAAAATGTGCTGGCAAGCCATCCATGACCTTTAAGAATTGATCAATCGAGCAAGAGGAAATGATCTTCAGCTGGGCTGGTTTCCCTCGGCTGGCACACGATTACAAGGAGCACACTTTTCTGCTTTCAAACTGCCTGACCAAATCTTCCAGTATTTTCCATAGCTTTATTGCAAAAACTGACGCTAGCCTCAAGTTTAACAGGATGTAAACACTCCCTCCATGTCTCGAGACAGTTCCCCTCCTAAGCTGCTGCTCAGCTCATTGGCTTCTCCTTATGCGACCAGTGTGATCTGCGTAAATCGTTTTAGCAGCCCGATACCAAGAGCAAATATTGGTCTTCCTTCTTCCTGTGTCTCTGAGTTTTTCCTTTGTTCACATGCACCCGGCAACTCCCCAGAGTCAGAAGACATGGCCTCGATCGTATTTGTTAGCTCAGTATGGATAACCACAGCTGACCGGTAGCGACCAGCCCTCCTTTCTCACTCCGCCCTTCCTTTTCCCTTCTTGCTCACCTGTAGCTGCCTACCCGTGGCTCTTGCCAGACACCACGCACATAGAGTAGGGGGTTAGGCAACAAATGCAATACCTGTCGGCCATTTAAAAATTGACATAAAATATCGTTTCTAAGATAATATTACTCTTTTGGCATTTCTCAAAGTTCCCACTCGCAGGCTTCCCCATCGTTTTGCTACAAATAGTTAATGGAAGTTGGCAGTTCCCAGTGTTCTTCTAGTGCACGCACACACAGGCACACACATGTGCAGGGAACATGTTTTGTTTATTTCTTTGTTTCTCTTTTGTTTGTTTTTGGAATGGAAGGAGGAGTTGGAGAGAGAAAGTTGGTTTGTTATTTAGTGTAAATTTTTAAGATTAAAAAAAATCAGGTGTATTAGCTTTCAAACATCATACTGTATCAGAACTTTGGCTATACGTTCTTTTTTCATAAAAGATGAATTTCTAGTACAAGTGCAGGAGGTCAGCCAGAATAAAGTTAAGCTGCTCTCTAAATCAACAATCCAACTTTGTTATAACATTTTGTCACCGATGATAAACAACTGCTTCACTGGAGAAGTTTGCATAATGTTCAGAAGTGAATCTAATTTTGTAGATGAAATACTACTATTAGAAATGTTTCTATTTTGAACAAATCTGTAAACTATAATACATGGAATTGTCACTGTCTATCTAACTGAAAAAATGTGCGGGTGTAAATGCTTTTGAATAAAATTCATACCACACCATCTTCTAAAAAGTGTATTAGCATTGTATTTTCTATTTCATATATCCTATGGAGATAAATGTCAAAATATCTTCATCTTTGCTCTCCTATTCATATTTCTTCTTAGAAACTTGCTGTGGATGTGTGTTCGGAGCCATAAGATGGTGTAAGAGCCCACCCTATCACCTGGAAGTCTACCTGAGCAGGGGGAAGCCTTTTTGTCAATAGGCTTGTATAAAACTAGGTTTGCTCCACAGCGCAGGTGACATCACGAATTAAACAAGTTACTTTCTCCTGCAGAGACTAGATTAGTCTCAACCCTGTCAAATAGGAAGCTCGCCCACCCCCACCCCAACTGGGGAAGCGAGGGAGCCATGCAGCCATTGGAAGTCTCTCTCAGTGTCTTGTCAGTGGGTCTCTTGCCACGTTCACTCTGGGGGTTCCTTGTGGCCAGTTTGGGAAACGTGATAGCTACTGCTTTTCCACAGATCTGTAACAGAAAGAAAAAAACGGTGTGTGTGTGTGTGTGTGTGTTACCGCTCTAGTTGTATGAGCCAGAGAACTTTCCAGAATATTAATAGCACTGGGCCAGACCTGCTCCTGGGCAGCTGTGCCAGGGCAGGCGGTCTCTGCAGCTGTGGAAGCAGCACATTCTGTTCCTTGTCTTGATCAGCCAGCCAGACTAAGAACAGGGCTCCCCTGGCCCCTGGAGCCGCGGGCCAGCGGGGGCTGGACAGGTGCCCCCCGACGTGTGATTTCCTCCTGGAGAGGCGCTCGCATCAAGCAGGGCGGGGAGCGCACGAGCTGGCTGGGGAGCGGGTCAGCTGCTCGCCTCCCCGCCTGCGCACACTGGCTTCCTCCGACCTCTCCAGCCAGTTATCCTTGGCACGAGGCGGGTTTAGAATTGTGTCTCAAAGCTCCTAACTCTCTAGTAATGACCAGCTAGTGGACGTGTCCGTGAATGGGGCTTTGTTGCGCTGTGACTCCAGCCAGGAGCTGCGAACAGAAGGACCCTTTCTGTGGGTTTTCCTGCACAGACCCCATCTGGCTTTGCAACCTGAGTCCAAGGGAGCTTCCCAGGGAGGCGCAAGGTCCCAGTGCTCACGTCTGTTATGCCCTGGCCCCGCCGCCCGCCGTCCTGCTCTTTCGGGAGACAGCTGCCTCCTTTCCAAGCCGCCGTGGGAGGGAGAGGGGTGCAGGGGCCTGGAGCTCTGAGGCCAGCTGGGCCCATCAGCTCCCCACACCCTCCCGGGGATGGATGTCACTTGGTCTCTGTGCTCACGGAGGCTGCCAGGGACCCGTGAGACTACGCAGCGGGGGGCTGACTCCAAGCGCCCCCACAGCCACCCGCTCCTCGGCCCCTGCTTTGGCCCGAGGTGCCTTCAGCGCACCAATGCGCTCGCCTCCCCGTTACCAGCCGCCTCCTCACTCGCAGACAGACCGCAGACCTTCCTTCCCGCTGACAACATGAACCTGGGCCCCGGGTCCTTTCTCTGCAGCTCTCTAGTGTCTTTCTGGGAACTTCAAATCCAGAGCCAGCCTCCCGGAGAGCAGGAGGTTGGAGGTGCACCGGGCAGGAGCGGGCAGGAGCGGGGCTGGGGCTGGGCTGACAGCACAGCCTGGGGCCACGGCCTCACCTGCTCCCTGACCTCATGCGAGTCATCGCTGCTCCGAGCTTGCGTTTTTATTTTCATCCTAACAAGGAGCTAGCACAAACAGCCCAGGACTAATTAAATACTCTCTTCAAACCCTTGAGCCCAGTACGTGGTGCTTCTCAATATTCGTTTTTAGGACTGCAGCGGCACTGGCCAGCATGTGACCTCAGGCTTTGCCATAAGGAAATGCGTTCCAAGTTCAAATACGCCTGGGGAGTGCTGGGAACGGAGGCCCACCCGAGACACGTGGAGGGTTATGATGTTCAGAGTTCCTGCACTCAGCCTGACTACTTTCTCACCATCATACGTGGCCAGTGATGGTCTCTTCCCCCTACTGCTATGTGAGCATGAAGTAAGGTGCCGTATATTAAACACAGCAAAATACTTGGCATTGCATCGGTGCCCAATATATGCCAAGGAATGTTGTTACTATTACTACTCGGACGGTGACTATGATACTGAGAACTCCTGAAATGTAACGAAAACCAAAAATCTTTTTAGTGTTGAACAAAGTGTTTCCAAACCGTGATTTGACCACGGGGTTCCCTTCGCTCAGCCCTTTGTAAGTACCTGGATTGTGCTGACCATGGAGGGTTGTCTGTGACTCGCTGTGCGAAGGGGATAATAGACTGGCAGGCATTCGCTCACACCCGGGTAGGAGAAATTTTCAAAAGAGCAAACATAACTCTTGGCATACTTTATTCTTCCTGCATTAACGTATTATTATGTTGAATTCAATCGCAGAGGCCCCAGACTGAGGGGGAAATCCAATGAGTATGTTACTGTGCTGCACCCGATCTTCCCAGATAGTCTGCGAATTCCCAGGCCTTTCGTAGCTTCGGAAAAGCTGCAGAAGGCTTAACCACAGCTGCTAAGGCATAAATCAATGTCACCGCCTTTTTTCTGAACATTGTGTGCTAAGGTAATTATACGAAAAAGGAAACCTCTTACATCTGAAAGTCTTCTGATCTCAAATCTCTACTTCCTATAGCTGGACAGAGGCAGAAGTAATCCTTGTTCATTTTACGTGTGAACCTGCCTGGCTAAGGGATTGCCCAGATAGCGGGGAAGACATTACTTCTCTAGTGTCGAGTGTCCGGGACGCGTTTAGGGAAGAGATTAGCATGTGAATAGCGGTGATCCGAATAGAGTCGTTTTGTCTTCACCAATGCTGTGGACCTCATCCTGTCCCCTGTGGGCCTGCTTTGAGCAGAAAGGCAGAGGAAGTGTGGGTGCGTTCTCTCTGGCTGCTGGAGTTGAGCTCCCCATCCTCTCCTGCCCTGGGCCATCTATGCTCCTGCTCCCGGGCCTGGCGCTCAGACCAGGACTTACCCCATCAGCCCCTGATTCTCAGGCCTTGGGATTCAGATTGAATTATACGGCCAGCTCTGCTGCTTCCCCAATTTAAAGATACCTTTCTCTGCCTGTGAGCCAATCCTGTAATCAATTTCCTCTTTGAAATGCCTAAATATATCCCATTGCTTCTGTTGCTCTGGAAAATCCTGACTAATACAGACCTCATAGGATAGCCATGCTGTGCAGTTTTATGATATCTCACATTTTATTTATGCTTTATTTTTGAAAAAATAGCCATAAAAGTACACTGCTTTGGGGGAAAACAAAATTAATATATAGTTTATTTTAAAATGAATCTACAATCTAAAAATTCATTTTAAAAAATGTAAAATAAAATTTTAAAAGTTACTTGCTTTATTAGTGAGTGTACTTTTAAAGTATAAGAACTGATCTTTTTCCTCTAGACAGCTTGTATGCAGCACTGTACCCGACACTAATGTACTTAGCAGGCACTAAATACATTTTTAATGTAATAATATCTCTCCAAGTACATTTAAAATATAAAAATTAGTTTACACAGCTTTCATTACCTAACTCATCAGTTTCACGAGAAGGATTATGAACTCTTGCAGACAGGTAATATGATGTGAAGCTTTCTATTAATTCAATGAAATTCAATGAAACTGTAAGGGCAGAAGGGTGGTGCAAGAGTGCAGACCCACCAATAGGGATGCAGAGGAAATGCCCTGCCCAGGACCTTCCCTCGACCAATCAGCAGGGGTCACACACGTTACCCCACCCACTACTTCCGGCCCTATAAATCCTTTGTTTTTCTGAAACCCGAACTTCCTACCCCATCGAGCTGCTGTGCCAGTGGACGAGCGTGGGAAGTTCGAGTTAACTCGAATAATAAAGCTCTCATGTTCTTGCAGCGGTTTCGGGACTCCCTCGTGGTTTTGGGGGGTTTACGACATCTGGGCATTGCATTGGATATTTATGCACAACAAAACCAATATTATTATGCCAGACACCTGATATTTACTCAGGTTTTTGGGATAGAAAATTTGAATTTAGCAGGATTTCTCCTAAATGGACATTAACAATAAATTTGGAAATGTTTCATTATTTGTTAAATTATTTCCATTTGAAGTGGCTAGAAACATTTGGTCATGTCATTATGTTTCATAGATTCCACTAGTGTACACAAGAGACTGTGAAGGAAAACACCATTGGGGGTCAAAACCAATACTTCACAACAAAACTTTTAAAAGGCTGTATTAAGATAAGTCTTTTGTTCTTCTTGCGTAACAATAATAGAAAATATGAAATTCTATTAGGGTTGCATTAAGATTTTTATGCAGATCTTCAAATGCCCACCAGGCCATTTGACAAAATTCGAATTCCTCTGAAATTCTTACTTTGGAATCCTTCCAGAGAAAATTAGCATTCTCCTTGCAATGTGACAAATCTGCCACAAGAGGGCACTGTACTCTCAATTCATTGCAAAAGAAGCTAAACTTACATACATTCTGTCCTGGCTTACTGCAGATTCCAGATGTTGCAAAAGGCACGCCCACACGTGTTATTGTACTTGGACAAAGATGAAACAGAAGCCTTGTTAGCTCAATTCTTCCAAAGGCAAGAAAATAAATGTAATGAGAACTATTGGTTACAACGTCAAGTAATTTCTCATTCGTCCACAAGGTGGCACCTCTTCCTTGATGATAGCTGTGCTGACCCTCTGAGCCAGCTGAAATTTTTTTAAAAAACTTTGTCCTGACCATCATTTTGAAAAAAATATTTCTGGTAAATGGAAACTTTATTAAGAAAATTTAAAGTTTTTTTCACCTAACTATGGAATTTTTTTATCTTCAGAGAATGTGTTTCTGTTAATGCAATAGAGACAATCTTCCCTATGTCTACAGAATTTTCACCAGTGCCTGAGCAGAGGTTCATCAACATAGGTACTTCTGAGTCTCACACGTGTCTCATTTCTGGTGCTCGGTTCACACTCTCTCAACAAAACTGACAGATATTTTTATTTTAAACAATTAGTAACAATTTATCCAGGAATACCATGAAAAAGATAAATTCCATTTTGAGGAACAGGACTTCATTACTTAGTGTTGCAGTTAGGTTTTAAATGATGCTAAGTTTAGCTGGATAGTTTTCTCACTCATAAGATCTTGTTTTGCCTTTGACTTGCACAGTCCATATTAAAGTTCTCAAGCTTGAGGCGTTTCTGGGCTGGATTGAAGCACCTGGAACTGCGGTTTCTTTTTGTCACATTAGGGTGACAGCTCTCCCCTTTAGGAAGTAGAAAGAAGCAGGAGGGGTGAGAATGGGATTATATAAGAAATATAGACGGGTATGATGTAAGAATATTGATGAGCTATTTTTTTGTTAATCCTCACCTGAGGATATTTTTTTCCATTGATATTTAGCCAGGGTGCAAGGGAGGAAGGAAGGGAGGGAGGGAAGGAAGGAGGGAGGGAGGGAGGGAGAGAGAGAGAGAGAGAGAGAGAGAGAGAGAGAGAGAGAGAGAGAGAGGTCGCTGGTCAATGAGTCTGGGGAATGTTTCACACCACATAACTCCCCTTGGACTTTCAAATGCACGATTACATATTGAAGACTGAAGAGCTCTACAGTAAGCCTGCTAAACCTTGTGACAGTTTTCCATGACTCTATCTTTTCCATGCAACACAACCTGGCCAAGCGAGTTAGGAATGCTGCCATGAGTCATGCAACTGACCATTTGCTGCTCATAAATTGCCAATTTGACTCTGCAGGATTCGGATACAACTGTCTTGCAGGGCTAAAATGATCAAACTAACGTATAAGCAAGGTTCCTGGTCCAAAGAGTCTATGGAGAAGTGATGGTCCATGATGATGAATAAGCTTTTCATTAGCTGAAAGGTTGCAAGAATAGTATTTAAAAAACAAACTCCTATATCCTTCATCCAGAGTCCTCAACTGTTGTCATTTTACCATGTTTGAATTATCATACTCTCTTTGTAGACAGACAATAGATAGATATAGATTGAATTCTTTTCTAAACTCTTTGAGAATAATTTGAATAAGTTGAAGACATCTAACAATATTCGTCAAAATTCTCAATTATTTATAATTATTAAATAAAATTTCTTAAAAATATGCAATTATTACATCTGTAATTACACTTAGGGTAACTTATTGTGAGGAAATATTTATAGATATGAAAGTTTTAATTATAAGAATGTTAATCATAGCAATGTTTATCATATTGAAAAACTGGAAATGGCCAGTATAGCCAACAATAAGCATTTGGTTGAACAAATTGTATCAGGCAAGTAGATACCACTTGTAAACATCCTCCTGTCTGCCACTCCTCATTGGTCTCTGTAGCCATTAGGAGAAAGTTCTAATATGTCTGCCACTGTTGACTGTATCTCAACTCTTCTCACTCTCAGGACTCCTTTGATCCTGTTTGATACTCTTCTGAGAAACTGATCACTCAAAACATGCCCTGCCTCACAGGGCCTTGATGAATATTGGTTTCATCATATGTAGGTCTCTCCCACCCTACCTGCTTTAACAATCAAACTGAGGACCATTGTACATGGAGGATCCATTTCCCCTCAGGGCACTCCCAGCCCAGGACTGACAATGTGACTTGATCCAGCTCAGGAATGACAAGCCTCAGCTGTTCAAGAAGGTCTTCCAATGTGAAGAACAAGCTAACTTGGAATATAATCAGAATCTTGCCAAGTCTTCAACTGATAACCTATTACAATTTCAAATAGAGTCAATTTCTCAAAATTCTATATATTCACAGGAATTTGTAGCAGACCAATGCCAGCTGTATTCTTAGTAACATCAACTGAAAAAAACAGATGCCCTTTTCTCCAAAAATGCAAGCTTCCAAAAGCTGTGGATCCTTTTCTAGCCAGTATGTTTACCTTCCTTACCAAGAACAATGAAAGCAGATAATATTACATAATTTCCAAAGGAAATCATTCTACTTTGACATCTCAGATTCAGGCATCCTGAAGGAAAAATAAACATAAAATCTCTGATGGGGAATGTCTGGGATTATCATATTTCTTACATAAATATTTGGATGGAAAAATAATAAAGTCTGATATAGCAGTTATGAAATAAAAAGAAGAAAAGCTAACTATAATATATGCCTCATAAATATTAGACATTTCATTATGTGGACAAAATTCTTAGAATCGGGAAGGAAACACACCAAAACATAACATTTATTTAAAGGACAATAGAGTTGGTATTGAAGACATTGTTTGCTGGGGAGAAAGGGCTTCAACACAGGAGAGAAAATGCAAAGTGCTTCATTGATTGGACCGGAAACATCAGTACAGACTCACTTCTCTGTAGGAGCGTACAAGAGGCCACACAAAAATTTGCTTTCATTTGGTTTATTCATATGACCCAAACTTAAGAGATGAGGAAAGGACACTTAACAAGATTTAACTGAACTCTACAAAGAGAACCCAAAAACTCACGAGATTTTCAATTTTGGCAGTAACTGTATTGTGGAAAGTTAGTCTGTCATTTAATATAAAAATAAATCTACAATAACAAATGTGACTCGAATTGAGCCAGTAGGCAACACGTGTGACCCCGACTGCCTTCAGTGAGGTGCTACCTGGACCTCACACCCTCCTCGGCTAGCTCACACTGTCTGGCCTTTGACCCGGAACCCCCAAAAGGACCCCTGACAGCACAGGGTTGCAGTCAACTCCATTTTTTCCTCATTTCTCTGTTTCCCATAGCCTCTTTCCTTTCTTCCTTTTCAGTGCCAGAGCTCATGAAAACACCCACCTGGCCAGCGCAGGGCAGGATGCAGAAGTACTCTGAGATGGGCTAGGGGTTGTACCAACAGACTCGGATAAAGGAAGAGACGAAAATGGGCATCATCCAAGAGCACCGAGGTATGGGGCCCTCGGGGCGTTCTCAGAGGACAGAACTGGGTAACATTGAAAGGCAGGGACCACTGTTCGTGCTTGGGAAGTCACACCCAGAGAGCAACAAGGAGGAAGAAATCTGGAGTGGAGAATACTTCCTTTGACAGATTTAAAAAGGAATATAGAAGCCAAACCAACATTTAAAAATTAAAATAGCAATTACAAGTGTTTACATAAATGTAATGCAGAAGGAAATAAAGGATTCTCTTGCTTCCACTTGACTTGGTCCACATATTGATCAGGCCAGTTTCGCTTTATTGGTAATCGATACATTTTGTCAGCCATGTCTGAGGAAAAGGAGAGAACCCATGGCATCTCTCAGGGAGACCGGGAGAGTGGGGAGGAAAGGAGGATGTGAAAGGGAAGTCTCCACACTCCTCGTGCCCAAAGTGTCTTTAACCTGCACATTAAACGAGTTCCCAATCACAGAAAACATCGTCCCCGAGGACAGCAGAACTAGGACCAGGAGTGGAAGCCGCTCAGCCTGCCGCCCAGGACTGTGACGATCACCAGCAGCCGGAGAGAGAGGCTTCTGTGCAGGGAAGAGGCAGGGGAGGTGCACGTCAAAGGTTCTGCTTTGTAAGGTCTTTCTATATCTGGAGGTAAGGCCGTCATCCCCTGGATCTGAAAGAGCAGACAATGCCAATGAGTGTGTGATCCAAGAGCCTCTCAGTCCTGGCAGCTCTGCAGGAATCAAAGGGGCGGGGGAGGGGGCACAGATGGAGGCTGCGGGTGTCAAACATGAGGACAGTCACCACCCTAAGGATTCGGAGGGAAGCGGGGAAGAGGGCCAGGCAGGCCTCTGGGACAAGGGGGTGGGGGGGGGGTCGGGGGCGGATACAAACAGGCTCCACCGCTTTTTGAAATTCTCATCTCATCCTATTCCTGCTTCACTACAAGTTTAGTTTTAGAATAAATTTTCTCTTTAAAAGGAAAGAAATCAGGAGTTTTTAGTCAACCCCAGGTCATCATTAAACAAATTATTGGATGGATCGTTGGGTTTATGGGGATTCACCTGTTCCCTAGATTTCACCTGTTGCGGATTCAGGTAAAATGTGACATCTGGCTTCCCCCGAAGATGAGAGCAAAGCAGGGCTTACCGACCACTCTGCATTGTCGGTCTTGGAGCA
>PVJC01045340.1:0-13743 GCA_004026665.1 Murina feae | reverse complement strand
TTGATGTCTTCCCACTGCTTATACTTTTGTTTGTTTTTCTAATTATTTGAATAGGTTGTACATGAATGTGATAAAAGGTCAGAAGGGTACACAATCTAACATACTTTAAAATAAATTTAACTTTGTCTAACTGACCCTGATTATCTACATGTGAAGCTTGACAGAGGAAGAAACAGAGGCATAAAGAGTTGGTGCCCAGTTGAAGGCCACCCACCAACAGAGAAACCAGCTATCTTACCCAAATCCAATGAGTAAGACCAGACTTTGTCTTTCAGAAGACTTGTGCATAAAAGAAATGGGGTGAGTTCATCTTTTGTTTTTAATATATTTTATTGATTTTTTTACAGAGAGGAAGGGAGAGGGATAGAGAGTTAGAAACATCGATGAGAGAGAAACACCGATCAGCCACCTCCTGCACACCTCCCACTGGGGTCGTGTCCGCAACCAAGGTACATGCCCCTGACCGGAATCCATGAGCCAAACTGGTCAGAGCGTGAGTTCATCCTTTGATGCCACTGGGGTATTTTTCATACTGATCTTTCCATTTGTGTGCTTGTCAGTCCCACTGAAAGATAAGGATCAGGGTTCAAAAAGCCTAACCACTGAGTCATTTCCCAGAATGGAGAGCCGCTATCACTTGGCTCACATTTTTATTAAGGTAAGATGAGTGATTTACTCATATTATAGGCAAAAAGTCTTTTACCAGGAAAACCTTATTTTGAAAAACATAACTGATGGTTCTAAGGAACAGTAACTGCTAACATCAGTTTCCTTTCCCATCCAGTCCCAAAACGGTCAGACACTCTTTTGTCTCTAGTTGCCTCTTTCTCTTACCCACCCATGTACATTAATTACAGATACGGTACAGTATATATGCCCACAAAAGACAGAACACAGCAGGAAAGACAACGGTGGATTCTTCTGGAGAGATGTGTTTATCTGCACCCAATCTTCTTTCCTGGTTGCTGCTGTGTTTGTTTCCTCAGTCTATTTTTTTTAGTTGATGGGTAGCCATAAATCCATCATCATTGGTGGAAGTTAGTGGATTCTGACGAGGGAACAGGCTGTGGTCTTTATAAATACGCCTACATGCTGGCAACAGCCTTTCCCTACTCACACACACAATCATTGAGAACCAGGGAACTTTAGATTGGTTTTTTATTTTTAGCCTGTCTTGGTTCAACTCACCCTGAGTGAGTAACTCTGTTAGCCACTGATTCTTTTTATATTTATTTAGAAAAGAAGGAAAATGCATTTTAAGTGAATCAAATGCATAATCTGTTCCATTTCTTATTTATTTTGTGGCTACTTTGGACAATGGAAAGCCCAAAGAAATAATAAGTTTTATTGGGTTTTGTTTTCTGTGGCTTGCTTTCTCAGACAAGCCCTCATCAGACAGTTTTGCTGATAGCTTATAAAATTTCGGCCTGATTTTAAATTGGAAAGGAAAGAGTAGTTGGAAGGTTTTTTATGTATATTAAATACACTTTTCTCTTGCCAATCTGTGCCTAGTCCTGTTAAAATGGCAGATACAGGTTTATAGTGGCTTAAAATGTTTATTTTTGTTATCCCTTCTCTATAGAGATTAGCAGAAAGTCACCTAAACTAGAAAGGTCTGTCCGTTTGTTTGGGGGGAACAGGGAAGCTGGGAGCCAGCTTGACTACATCTGACCCTGGAGCCAGTCTAGAGGGATGATGGAGATGAAATAGCTCGTGGCAGGTTTAAATATTAACCGTGATACTAGCAATAGCAGTTACAGCTAGCACTGCATTCTCATTTTGGAATTCACTATGCTGGGTGTTTTCATCCATAAGAGAAATAAAAGCTGCTGAGTCTCAGGGCTCCAGGGAACAAGAAGGACGTAGGGAGCCTGTGTAGTAGAAAGAGGCCTTGCCCTGGACTCAGAAGGCTTGATTTGGTCATGGCTCTGCCATTTACTTGGTGATTTTGCCCCTTGCTGAGGCTCATTCTCCTTGTCTATAAAAGAGAAATAATACCATTATCCTCTCCCTCCCCCACAAGGTTCGTATGGGAATCAAAAGTGATCATGAATATGAAAATGGTTTGCATAATTATATAGTCTCTCTACCAATATGACTCATCAGCACTTTTAATGGTGAGATGTTAGAGGATTGGCAGTGCATTAACTATCAAGAAAAATGGTGTGTGCTTGCCTCAGGCAGGAAGACGATTTATTCACTCATCAACGAAGAACAAAGGCAAGATACAGTAGTCGTGAGATAAGAAGTAAGATTGCTTTAGCCACCCACTGGCTTGAGCTGGAGATGTCCGGGAATTGTGCCTTCTCTTATGCAGCAGGTGCTGTTACTGAGTGCTTCCCTTGTGCCATATGCCAGCACTTTCAGTTTACTATCTCTCTCTTTTTTAATCATCTCTTTAATCCTCTCAAGAACTCTTCATGTGGAGTAAGAGATCAACCAAAGGATTTGTGTGCATGCATATGGGCATAACCAATGGGCACAGACCGGGGTGGGGATAGGGGCGGCTGGGGAGTGGTCAATGGGGAAAAAGGAGACTTATGTAATACTTTAAACAATAAAGAATTTAAATTTTAAAAAGCCCTCCCCCGCCCCCCCCCAAAAAGAGAACTCTTCATGATTAGTATTAGTAGTATCATTATTCCTATTAGTATTGTTATTATTATTCACTCTTATTTCCAGCTAGCTTGCTCAATGTCATATGACCAACTAGCTGAAGAACCAAGATTGGGATCCTGGTTGGCTGATTCAGGAACCTGCACTGTTAAGCATATGTTATAAAAGACCCACGCAGGGGTTAGGGGGTTGTAACTGTCTTCCACAGAGCCCTTGAGTTTCAAAGCAGTGCCTCAGGCCTTCTCTCCCCTCCACCTCATTCTTTGCACCTTTAATCTAGGTGAGGGCTATTGAGGAGAAAGTTGGGCAAAAAAGACTTCTTAAAATCTGTGTTATACATTGAGGTTCCTTCTAAGATTCCCATTGGGGGGGGGGGGAAGCATATCTGTGTAAAAATTTTTTCAACCCTCACATGCCACAACTTCCTTATTTTACAGGTGAGAAAAATAGAAGCCCAGAAAAAAATGTAATCTGTTCTGTGCAGAACTCAGACCACGTGTTTTTCTTTATGTATTATGTCTTTGTGGTAGAATAGAATATTTGCCCTAAAACAACATGGAAGCCCTCACTGTAGCAATAAAGATTCATATAAGGAAATTCAAAACACCATGAATTTCCTCTTTCAAAGATTGTGAGGTATTCCAGATATACCACCATGAGAGGGCAGAATGTTTCCCCTAACCTTTAGTTGCCGTGAGGAGGGGTAGAGTTCATCTCCACGCTAGCTCTCATGCCTGTTGAACCGTTTCTTTTCAAGTAAGAGCGGGTCACCAGAGTTTGCTACAGCACCTGCTTCTTCCTGGATAAGAATTACATCTTGGCTCTGAGGTCTGTTTCAAAGGACACACCCTGTCCTCTTATTTCCAAATGAAAACGTGAAGCAACAACAACTGGTAGAGCTGGGCTAGTTGGTCTCTGGATTAGGATGAATGGTGGTAGAAGTGCTAGGCTTGAAATAGCTTTCCTGATGGGCTGCGGGACCCTTTGGGAGCTTATGGTGCCAACATCCTGCTCCATATTTTGATGTCCAAAATTGCCTGCCATTTCCTCAATAAATGGTCAGGAGACTATGCCTGTGCCAGAGTAACTAGCCCTGTTGCTATTGACACTGGTGCCTCCTTTCCTAATGCCATATGGCTGCCCACCCTAGGCCTATACATACCTGTTACATTTCATGTCATCAAAGTTGTCGAAGAGAGTGACACCAGAACCAAGTCTTGCCTTGGTCCTCCAATTCTCAACAGCCCCATCATGAAGAACAGAAGGCAGGGCAACACCCCAAAGGTCTCACACAGTCTGGGGGTTCTTATCATATCAGACCAGGCCTCTAGTTCAATCCCACAGTAGTGAGTAGGGATGGCCATGGTGAGCCTAAAAACCTGATCAGATTGCCATATTGTGCCATACACGATCACAGGTTAGAATTGCTCACATTTCTTGTTTTCTTTTTTTAATTTCTTACATGTGTGTGTGTGTATTTCAGAGAGTGAGGGAGAGGGAGATGGAAACATCAATGATGAGAGAAAATCATTGATTGGTTGCCTCCTGCATACCCCCCACTGGTGATCAAGCCCCAACCCAGGCATATGTCCTTGACCAGAATCGAACCCCAGATCCTTCAGTCTGTAGGCTGACACTCTATCCACTGTGTCAAACCAGCTAGTGCTGCTCACATTTCTTTAAATCTTTGTGTAATATAAACAGTTTTGTTCATTTGAAAAACTGCCATGAAAGTGTTATATGTCTGATTTAATACTTTGCCTAGAACATATATACTGGTCAAAAAGAGTCACTTGATGTTGGGCTTAGTCATAATAAAATATAAAACTAAAGAGTCTGGCTTTCTGCCCCTATTTGAACACACTAAACATGCTCTGGGGAGGTTGGCAAAGGATAGTGTTAATAATGGCCCAAGTACTTTACCCCACAGGTGTCATTGGAAGCCATTGCTTCTCATTCCTTTTGTAAGATCATTTTCTTTTCAATAAACTAATTATCATTTCCCTCAATTTAACATAAAACAACAGTGCTACCAAAGGAGGTAAAATTAAAGAACACAGTCTACTATTCTCTGGGGCTTTGCTTGACAGGAACATGCCCTAGAATGTTAGATTCTTCCTGTGATTTGTGGTACCCATGCGCTACATGGCCCTTCCTCTCTCTGCCCCCACTCTCCCTCACTCCCATCCCCATTCTTGCAAGAGCAGCACTGAGGAGTATTTACTCAGCTGTGGGCTGGTACCAAAGGCTAAGTGCCCTGGGGATTGGAAGGAGCGGTATGGTCATGCCCTGAACTATCCATGTCCTTCCGAGCATCTCTTGGCAGAGCAGCCTGGTGAGGGTGATTGTCATTTAAAATGAGCCCTGCATAAAAGAACATAAAAACAATTGCAGCTGAAAATTGGAGAGTCCACTCATGGGCTGTGGTATTCTCTGGCCTTTGTGGTCATTCCTATTGAGAACATGCAGCCAACCAACTAGAAGTTGTGCAGTCGTCTGAGATTGCCCATGGCTTGGTAGCATTTCATTATCTCCAGTTCTTGTCCCAGCACTAACTCACCCAGCCATCAATATGTAGACACTGATACAAATGAATTCAGACTAAACCCCATTTCATCCCTCATACTTTCGGAGCTAAAAACCCTTGATTTGGACTTTGGAGAAGGCTTTTTCTGAGTAAGGGACAAAGATAGGGCCCTAGTTCCTTCCAGTCCTCCACTGATCTCCTTTAATGACACTACTCTGACCCTGGAAAAGGCACCATTTCCCAGGAAGAGCAGAGGCATCCGAGTCTATAACCACACACCGCCTCAGTTCCTCTGAGCAAATGTTGTGGACACACATGGTGGTCTGTGAAGAGTTTGTAGAGATGACTAAGCTGCCCCCAGGAGCTTCAGAAGCAGGAATTTACACAGCAAGAAGGCAAACCAGATGTAGGAAAGACAAGAGAACATCTTCATGCTTCATTTCCAAGAAAAGAAGCGAGTTAGCCCTGGGATATATTGGGCATCAGTAATTTCTGACTCGATTAATTTTCTAGCCAACTTAACCTCCTCTGTCACTCTCAAGGATTAAAGATGACCAATAAGAGAATTTTTTGAGTCAGAGTCTGCTTGTCTTAAAAACTGCAGTGTTCATACTAGAGTTGTAACACTGGCAAAATGAATTATTAGGAAGTAAACCCCAGGCTTCCTCTGATTTTCAAGATAAAATCGGTGCTACATTTCTATGAAAATAAATACCCAAGCTGATTGAGTTGAACGCTTGATGTAAAGGTGTTCGGAGTCAGCAAAGCCCAGGAAAGCAGTACACCTGCAATGATTTATTGTTTTCTGAGATTACAGTACCTACCAAATAGGACACCTTCCATTTTCAGCACTCTACAGCTCCTGGCATCTCCTCACGCCCCTTCCCCACTAAGACATGCGTCCTGAGCCTGGAGAGTCCCCATCTCTGTGTTCACACAGTGGCCAGAACTTTGTCCCTCTGAATTTTCATGAGTCACTCTGCAAAATGTTTTCTTTTTTTAATGTTTGTATTGAATTTTGAGAGAGGAAGGAAGAGGGTAGAGAGATAGAAACGTTGATGAGAGAAACACCGACATGCCCCCTCCTGGGGATCAAGCCTGCAACATGCACTGAACTGGAATCAAACCAGCAACTTCTTTCTTGGTTCATGGGTTAACACTCAACCACTGAGCACATGGGCAAGGCTACAAAGCGTGTTTTCACTCACTCATTCCTTCCACAGATATTTACTGTGATATGCCAGGCATTGTGCGGAGGGCTTTAGTTAAGTCCAAATATTTCTCAGTTTCAGGACTTCAACTATTTATTGGTTAATAATTATAAAATACTATTACCATTTATTGAGCACTTTGCTAATTTTCCAGGAAAGTGTCATATATAAATGACCTCATTTGATTTTTACAACAATCCTATTGGGTAGATACTGTGGTTATTCACATTTGCAAGATGAGGAAAGCAAGGTTTAGAGAAGTTGTATAACTTGTCTAAGTCATACCAGTGGTAAGTAGTGGCGCTGGATCATCTGGCTGCAAAGTCCGGGCTCTGCACTTGTACTACTACCCTGTGCACCTACTCTCCCTGTTTAATGGGGCCATCTGGAAGGTATCTATATGTCTCACTTTGATATAAAGTCTGTGA
Organism: Murina feae; assembly: GCA_004026665.1. NCBI lineage: Eukaryota > Metazoa > Chordata > Mammalia > Chiroptera > Vespertilionidae > Murina > Murina feae. The sequence goes on along the minus strand of PVJC01045340.1, from coordinate 6,961 downwards.
GTCACCCGGCCTGAACTCTTCTATCATTAGAAGTCAAGACCTTCACTAACCAGCCGGATCCCACCTACTAAAGGAGAATTCTCACGACCTTTGCAGCTAGGCAGGCTTAGGTCTGAATCTCAGTCCTCCCTCCACTCACTTGCTGTTTCCTTAAGAAAGTAATTAACTTGAGGTAAGGAAATCCTAGTTTCTTTATTTCTAAAATAATAGTAAATACTACAGCAGAGGATGTATGAAGGGCCATTAATGTAATGTAAGTACTTTACATTAACTCACAGCAACTGTATGATGTTGGTACTGTCGTCATCTCCACTTTATAGATGGGAAAACTGAGGCATCAAGAGCTTAAAGCTCAAGTCATTTGAAATCAGTGGCAAAGCTCAGATTTGGACCCAGACAGTCTAACTTTGAAGTCCATGCTCTTAGCCACAATACTACGCTATGCTGCCTCTAGAGATGATAGATCATGGTGTAAAACCCTCTGGTCTAGAGCCAGGCACAGAGTTGATAGGACGATTATAAGGTTTAGAGGAAGAAAGTTTAACAGCTCTGACCACCCACAAAAAAGAGAAGCACCAATTTGTGGAGAGTGTTCTGATCTTGATCTTATACCAAGACGTCTTATGTCTTTGCCTTTGAACTTTCAGGGCTTGTTGGCTGAAGCTTTCCTAATTGCGGGGATTCCTTTAGAGCATGCATCTGTTGGTACACACCACCTACCTTCCCTGCACCTGCCGGGGTGCAGAGCGGCTGGGATGAGAAATGGAGTGACCACCAGCACAGGTGTACTCTTCCCTGCCCTCCCGTGGCCTCCAGCCCAGCACAAGCTGTGCTGGAGCTGCAGTCTTTCCTGTTGACAGTAATTAGAACCTTTCAGACTCAATTTCTTACGTGGGAAAAATCTCAATTCGCTTGACTTGTCTCCTTGATCCAATTCACCTGAAGCTATTTAGTTTCTGCAGTTTGTTTGTGGGGGAAAGCAAGCTCCTGAGTCTTCACACATTAGTGGTTGATAAGATCAAGATCCTGAAAATGTTTGTTGGGTAAACTTTGGAGCCAGCCGCCTGCGTTTGAATTCCAGTTCTGCCTCTTAAGCATGCACCGTCTGAGTTTGTGTTTGTGCAATGAGGATAGCAATAGTGAAGATTAGATGAGCTAAGGCATGTAAAACCCTTGGCAGGACAATGCCTCGCCCTCAGCAAGTGCTCAATGAATATGAGCTGTTGGTATTATCAATATTAAGCCCATCCAGCCCTCAGTCATCCTTCTTTCCCTCCCAGCCTGAACTCTTGCTCTGGAAACCTAGTTCCTCTCTCTGTTCCCCAGGCTCTGGACTCTTCTCTCCTCACTCATCGGAGTATTTCATCTCTCTACGCCTCCATGAACATATCTGTGAAATGGGACTGAGAATAATGGAGTCTACTTCATGAGGTTATTGTGAAGGTTAAGTGAGCTAATTCAAGGCCTGAGCAAAGACCTCAATGACTATTCAGTCTCATTACTGTTAATCCTATAGCACAAAGGACTGCCTGGAAAAGCCTTTGAGATCTTGGAGAGTTCTAAGAGCCGGGGCCCCAAAGTAGACGGGGGCATTTAGGATTAACTAATGCTTGAGTGTGAGCCTTGGGAACTAGGGAGACTGCTCACTTGCTCATTTCTGTAACATAGTGCCTGGACCCCAGGAGGCACATGGTAATATCAAATTAGTGAATATTCTAAAACACATTTGGCCCAGGCAACCTGACAGAGAATTTTCAAGGCAAACACTCCTAGGTGTTTAAGCATTGAAACTTGACAAGAAACACCTTCCTCCTCTCCTCTCCTGTCTTTGCCTCCAGGATTTAAAAACAAAACCAAAATAACTCTGTTTGTAGTTACTGTGCTCTAGACATCCTGCTAAGCACTTTATAGACATCATCTTTTTTCACCTTGACTTCAGCCCTTGAAAGGTAAGTACCATCATTTTCATTTTACATGTGGGAAACTAATATTTAGAGAGGTTGAGCAATTTCCCCAAGTTGAATACCTGGTACATTGCAAAGCCAAGATTTGACCCTAGCCTCTGGGACAGGAAGTGGAGAGCTCCCATTTGCTTATCAATGTTCTGACTTTGGAACAAATACCATTCACTATTTTCCATTTACCATTCTCCCAAATACCCACCATACAACCCAGGAGTGTCTCCAAGTGACAGATGCCTCTCATGGGAGACATCTAAACCTGACATTATTTAACCACCACTTGATAGACACAGAGCATCCCACAATTAAAGTGGTGAAAGCTGTTTGTTTGCCTCTGCATCTGACTATCTTCCTTACTTCACATTTGGGAAAGTCAAGTTCCAGAAGTAACTGACAAGATGTATTCTGATTTTCTGACGTGTTTAGTATTCCTGCAAGACAGTACATTAGAGAAGTGCAAAGTTGTTTTTATACATCAGTTTTCTGACTTTGGGAAGCAAGTATTGGAAACTAGGAGGCTGACATCAATCCCCAGCATTCATTCTCCTCTCTCTCTCTCTCTCTCTCTCTCTCTCTCTCTCTCTCTCTCTCTCTCTCTCTCTCTCTCTCTCTCATCTCTCATTTCCCTTCACCGTGTTTATCTTCCCAAGGATATTTTGTAGGTAATTATGGGGATAAATGTGAATTTCTGTGGGAGAACTTTTTTCCCCCACCTCCAAGAATGGTATCAGGTATATCCACCAAAGTTTACTCTACAAAAGCACTGATAATTCAAAGATAGAACTCTCTTTTATTTATTTCCTGCCCCCATACTTCTCTCTATACCATATATAGGGAGTTCTGGAGTGAGATTAAAGTGGGAGCACATTAGATTCAGTGGCTTTTCTCCCTTCCATTTGCCCTTCCTGTCCCTCGCCCCAAATCTATGAGATCATGAGTGGCTATTACTCCTTCCCTTGACAAAACCCCCTATCAGGCTGTGTCCAAGGTCAGGCAAGTGAGGAGAGGAAAGTACACACCCTATTGTGGGCAAGAAGAAGGCCACAAAAGCCATCTTGATCCTTTGACCTACATTGACGCTGATTCTGCTCCTTGGTGTCCCTGACTTTGGCAGTGTGGTTTAGTTAACTCTGTGCCCCCATTTTGAATTGAGATTTAATGAAAAAGTAGTAGGAATTCAGGCCTGTCCCTGGGGACTTGGGGTTTTTGTCTTGGAAAAGCATCAACCGAACCAGCAGGGGCAGGAGAGCTGAATTCCTGTGGTTTGGGCTAACTTAGGGCCAAAGAAACCAAGTGCCCATGATCATCTTCATTCCCCAAATGTGGCTGTGCCCTTTGGATTCCCTCTCTCACTCATGCTCCCAGTTAGGATGGCTTCCAGGTTGCTTCCTCCTGCTTTACCATCAGCATGTCTTTCCACATTTGAAATGCTTTAGCCTGTGGAACACTTGTGGATTGCTGCTGCCTGGCTGAGCTAGAATCTTTTGGATTAGTACACACAGCACCAAAACAACTTTTAAGCATCAGCCTCTTTCCCTTCCCTTGGCGTCCTGTGTGCCTCCCTGAGGTTTACCTGTGTGGGTCTTCTGCTGTGCCACAGAAGACCGGCCCATCTCTCCCACAGCACTGCTTCTGTATATCGGGAAGCATTTGTTTGCCTTGACTGTATACCTCTTGGACAGCTAACTTGGCTTACTATAATATGACCCGATTTGTGTGCAGACATCAAAAAGAAGCCAGTGTGTGTAATACTGGATGGCAGAGTAATAAGGTCTGCGGGTTGTTATACTGTACTCTTCTCCTCCATACATTGCAAGACTGTGTGTGCCTTAGTCTTGCTTCCAGATGTTCTGTGGATAGTCATTAGGCATGTTGTAGTGAATGTCACCCACGCCAGGGAATTTCAGCAGATTTGACCAGCTTTTAAATGACTCATTCTTGCACATTGTTACACACAAGGAAAACCAAACTAAGACGTTTGATAAAAGTATCCCTCTTGTTCCTTCTTTTCCATCCCATTTTTCAAACCAGTGAAGCTCCTTTGGCTAAAATAGCTGTGTTATAGCTGTGTGCCTCCCACCCAGAAAACACTTTGTATAAATATGGACTTAACCTTTAACTCTTTTAAAAAGAGCAGCTCTACTGCCCTGGCCAGTGTTCTCAGTGGTTAGAGCATTGGCCCACACACTGAAGGATCATGGGTTTGATTCCCGGTCAAGGGCACGTACCTAGGTTGCAGGTTTCATCCTCAGCCCTGGTCAGGTTGTGTGCTGGAAGCAACTAATCAATGTGTCTCTCTCACTTCACTCTCTCTCTCTCTCTCTCTCTCCCTCCCTCCCTCCCTCCCTCCCTCCCGTCCCCCTCCACTCTCTCTAAAAACCAACGGGAAAAATATCTTCAGATGAGGATTAGGAAAAAATAAAAAAGCAGCTATACTGAAACTAGGTCTGAAACCTATGAAATGACCAAAAAGAAAGCAGCAAGTTCACATGCAGAGGCTTAATATATTTCTCTCTGTTTCCACTTCAGATTTGCTGACCATGAAGGAATATCACTGTTTGCTGCAGTTACTGTGCCCCGATTTCCCGCTGGAGCTTACTCAGAAAGCAGCCAGGTATGTCTTCTGGGCTCCTGAAGCCAACTCAGCCCTCTTGGGGGCAGAGCTTCTTAGAGAAACCTGAAATGTGTACAAACAAACAAACAAACCGTTAGGGAAGAATAAAACCATCAGGAAAGAAACTGACGTTTGGAGAGAGGTTTATTTGGGAATTGCCCAAAAACATAATACTTACTTTCTGTGTTTCCAAACGGAAGCCAAATAATCCTTTGTGGTTTCTGTGGGGAGCCTTCGGGTCTGCAGATAGAGTTGGAGGGTGGTGAGATCAAGAGGCAAACACACTCACACACACACACACACACACACACACACACAGAGGTAAGAGTGGCAGCAGTTTGTGAGGAAAGGGGATAAGGTTGGAGACTGGATAAAGCTCACTAGAGGGAAGGATAAATCGTATTATTTATACTAAAAGAAAAGGTTTTCAAGGTTATTCCAGAATATTTTGAACCTCCTAATTTCTGTGTTTGGTTTCAATCATGCACATTTTTTAAACAAATGAGGTAGTTAGACTATGCACTCAGTTAACTTATAACATAAAACCTGAGCTAAGGTAGCAAATGGAAGTATACAAAAAATCTTGTTTTCTGAAAGTAGTCGTAATGGAATTTTTAGGAAAATACTCTGTACAGACACACCTCATTTTTTAAAAAATATATCTTATTGATTTTTTTACAGGGAGTAAGAGAGAGGGATAGACAGTCAGAAATATCGATGAGAGAGATACATCAATCAGTTGCCTCCTGCACACCTCCCATTGGGGATGTGCCTGTAACCAAGGTACATGCCCTTGACTGGAATCGAACCTGGGACCTTTCAGTCCGCAGGCTGATGCTCTATCCACTGAATCAAACTGGTCAGGGCAGACACACCTCATTTTATTGCTCTTTGCAAATACTGTGTTTTTTACAGATTGAAAGTTTATGGCTACCTGGGTTGAGCAAGTCTAATTGGTACCATTTTCCCAACATTTGTTCACATTGTATCTCTGTGTCACATGTTGGTAATTCTCACAATGTTTCACACTTTTTCATTATCATTTGTTATGGTGATCTGTGACCAGTGATCTTGGATGTTACCATTGTCATTGTTTTGGGGCATCATACACTCTGCCCATATAAGGCAGCTTAATCCACAAATGTGTGTGTTCTGACTACTCCACCAACTGGCCATTCCCCCATCTCTCTCCCTGTCCTTGGGCCTCCCTATTCCCTAAGTCACAACATATTGACATTTGGCCAGTTAATAACCTTACAGAGGCTTCTAAGTATTCAAGTAAAAGGAAGAGTTGTACGTCTCTCACCTTAAATCAAAAGCTGGAATAGAAATGATTAAGCTTAGTGAAGAAGGCTTGTTGAAGGCCAAGATAGGCCAGAAGGTAGGTGTGTTGCATCAAACAGTTAGCCAAGTTGTGAATTAAAAGGAAACATTTTTTTAAAGAAATTAGAAGTGCTATTCCAGTGAATACATGATTGATAAGAAAGCAAAACAGCCTGATTGCTGATGTGGAGAAAGCTTTAATGGTCTGGATAGAATATCAAACCAATCACAACATTTCCTTAAGCCAAACCCTAATCCAGAGCAAGGCCCTAACTCTTCAATTTTATAAAAGCTGCAGAAGAAAAGTTTGAAGAAGTTGGTTCATGAGGTTCAAGGAAAGAAGCAAGCAAGTTACCTGGAAACTTTAGGATACTAAATGAACAACTACATTAATGAACAAGCTACATCAAACAACAGATTTTCAATGTACACAAATTAGCCTCATATTGGAAGAAGATACCATCCAGGACTTTCATAGCCAGAGAAAAGTTGATGCCTGGCTTCAAAGCTTTTTCAAAGGACAGATTGACTCTCTTGTTAGGGGCTAATGTAGCTGGTGGCTTTAAGTTGAAGCCAATGCTCATTTACCATTCTTAAAATCCTAGGACCCCTAAGAATTATGCTAACTCTACTTTTCCTGTGCTCTGTAAATGGAACAACGAAACCAGCACATCTATTTACAACATGGTTTATTGGACATTTTAAGCTCTCTGTTGAGATCTACAGCTCAGAGAAAAAGATTCCTTTCAAAATATTACTACTCATCGACAATGCACCTGATCACCCAAGAATTATGATGGAGAAGAACAAGATTAGCCCTAGCCAGGTAGCTCAGCTCAGTTGGTTAGAGCATCATCCGATATTCCAAGGTTGTGGATTCAATCCCTGGTCAGGGCACATACAGGAAACAACCAATGAATGCATAAGCAAGTGGAACAACAAATCAATGTTTCTCTCTTTCTCTCTAAAATCAATCAATGAATAAAAGCTTTTAAAAATGAAGTACAAGATTAAGATTGTTTTCATGCCTGCTAACATAATATCCATTCTCCAGCCCATAGTT
>PVJC01045339.1:0-13744 GCA_004026665.1 Murina feae | reverse complement strand
CCCCCCCCCCGTGCACAAATTTCATGTACCAGGCCTCTAGTTGATAAATTACAGCAGTTCTGCTATAATATTTGTTATGAAAACACAAATTTGCTTGAGTGCTACTGATGTACCAGGAAATCTGAGCACACCACTAACTTCCCACTTACTTATGAGTGACTTCACCTTGGGAAACAATAGTTGCACCCAGCTGAACCGAGCTTCACAGGAATTCACAAAGCAACACTCTCACTCTCACTCAACACACATACTTCAAACATCTGCCAACTACTTCAGTTCACTGTATGAGCTGTCGTATCCATCCACATTTGGTGTTACAACTTTCAGAGGTTTATTTCAGATAACCCTCCTTCCATCATGTCACAGTAACTTACAAGCTACAACCCTTTCAACAGATGTCCACTTTCACAAGCCTATTTTAGATCTTTGTCAAGGTAAAGTGTCATATGTATTATATTGTTCATATTCTCTTTAACCATTTAATAATATTTTGCTATGGATGTTAGATTAGTATGCTTTTTTAATGCATCACATTTTTGAATATTGATCCTCTATTAAACCAATTTTGCCCATAAACCCTTGCTACAATGTTGCACAGTATGGTAACTTTCAACACATTATGCCATGTTATAACAGAATGATTATGAATAAATAACACCAGATCACGTTAAGCACAAGGGAAGAACAAAGCAGTGGAAAGGACAATGATGGGGATGCCTGTTTCACAGTGACCAGGAAGGGTAGAGAAGGCCTCTCTGAGAGGGTGATATTTAAGCAGACACATTACATTACTGAAGTGAGAGAGTGTATACTAGGAGGACATACAGAAACAACATCCCAGAAAGGAGCATAATGTACAGAACCCCTAAACAAGAAAAGATTTCTTCCTATGGGGCAAGTATGGACAGAGGAGCACAAACGAGGGGAAAAGTGTTTGAAAATCAGGCTGAAAAAACACCTAGACACCAGGTTATACAGGGTACTTTATAGGCCTTTGTATAAGCAACAGTCACCTGGAGTGTTCCAAGTATGAGAGTGATGTGAGCTGAGGGGCATTTTAACTGGACCATTCTGTACATGGAAATAATTGTGTGAAACAAAAAGGATGCATGAACACCATTCTTGCAGAGTCCTGGTAAGAGAAAGTGGTAGCCAAGACTGCAATGGTTACATTTTAAGTGCTAACAAGTGGTTATAACTGGAGTATAATTTGAAGGTGGAGATAAGGTTTTAAGTAGAGCAAAGTAACTTGCAAAAACTAGGAAATATATAAATTATAAAGCCCTAAAAGCAGAATCCAGTTACAGATGTGGTCCCAGCTATAGAATTCCTGTAAAGCCCTGGCTGGGTGACTAAGTTGGTTGGACATAGTCCCACACACCAAAAAGTTTGCAGGTTCAATCCCCCGTCAGGGAAAGTATGGGAGGCAACCAATCAATGTTTCTCTCTCACATCGGTGTCTGTGTCTGTCCTGTCTCTCTCCCTTTCCTCTCTCTAGAATCAATAAAAACATATCCTCAGGTAGAGATTTTTAAAATGAATCCCTGTATAAGATGGCCCAGCTCACTGCTATCTTCACTCTTTTCAGCATCCTAACAAAATGATACACTACATACACCAAAACTATTCTGTACAACAGAATAAGACATGAGCATGTTTAACAGAGGGACAATCCAGAATACATAAATTTTCTGTGACTTATGCACCAAAATCCTAAGTATATTACACTAAGAACTTTAAATACATCTTACACAACTCAAAACCAGTTCAATTAAGACTGCCTTAAAGGGCAAATACTGATTGTGAAATAGACATACCACATCATAAACAATACATTATAACCGTATCTTTAAAAATAAAAAATATCAAAAACATGATGACTAAGACAAATGATGCGTGTGTTTAAATATATGCACAAATACTTAAAGCATTTTTATTAATAAAGGGAAAAAAAGCTGAAAAGCAGAAAATATTAATGCTACTAATGTGGCAATCTTATTGTATTACTTTGAATGGGATAATTGTTTCCTGTGATCCTTTAAAACTAATTTCTGGAAATCCAAATTATCTGCCTAGTTTACTATCTTTCTATAAAGCATCAATCAACAAAAAAAGGTAATATCTGTCTCTGATCTCCATTAGACAGAAAAAAAAACTTAAATAGCCCTAACTGGTTTGGCTCAGTGGATAGAGCGTCGGCCTGCGGACTCAAGGGTCCCAGTTTCGATTCCGGTCAAGGGTATATACATTGGTTGCGGGCACATCTCCAGTACAGGGTGTGCAAGAGGCAGTTGACCAATGTTTCTCTTTCATCGATGTTTCTAACTCTCTATCCCTCTCCCTTCCTCTCTGTAAAAAAAAATCAATATATTAAAAAACAACAACAATATAATTAATGGTATTAAAATCCAAATTTTAGATTCTATGTAACATTTTTAAGTTGCTTTGAAAACAAGTCTCGAAATGTGAGTGCTTAACTTGAGAAAAATGGCTTCTTCCTAGTAAAAATTCTGGCAAGCTTTCACATTAAAATTTATTTTTAAAAGCGAAACTCTGACGTGATAATTTAGTCTATACACATACAATGTATCAATGTCAATGCCCTGGCTTTGATACTGTACTATAATTAGGTAAAATGTAGCCACTGGAGAAAGTTAGGTGAAAACATTAAGCAAACTCACCTTTAAACTAACTTGTGCTGTAGTAAATACCAACCAAATAAGCTTTCAATATGCTTAATGTTTCATCTCTGACAGCATATACAATTATCAGAAGGAATTTCTAGACTCAGTTGTCACTATTTGTTCAATTTTACATAAGTAAATTTACCCTCATTTGTAAAACTGTAAAAGAGATATTATCTGTTCTATCTGCCTTCCAAGATCAAAATGAGGATCAAAAGAGACTTTTTTCATAGTACTGTCTAACATTACAAAGGCAAACATCTTTCATTTTATTCAAAACCTAGTTATTAGACTAACCATAAGGCCATGTCAGACAAATACCACAGTCTAATATGAAAAGATTCAAACATTACTAAATTAAACATAAAAACACCAATTATCCCCAAATGGTCCCACTAAACAATTACTTCAAATACTAATTATAGTAATCTGTTTAAAAATTAGATGAAAATACATTTCCAAATTTTACCAGATATGGCTAATGACAAAAGATAAAAACTTCCACTATGCAGTTAAAAACTTTAAAATCTTTAGAAACAATGGTTACCAAACCACTAAGGGCAATTTTCCTTTGTACTAAAAAGATACTTGAATGCCAACTTAAGAGCTATGCAAATTCACTAAATTCCCATAAACCAGAGTACCAATAAAGAATATTTTTCAATTAACCAAGCTAAGCTATCTGTCCTAAAAAGATGTTTCTAACAAGTAGTCCAAATATGTCTTATGTGTTTCTTACAGTTAATTCTAAGAGGAAAAATGAGAAAAATAGAACGAGTCTCAAGAGGCTGAAGTTTTATGGAACAGCTTTCAAGAATCTCTGTAAATATACCCTTCATTCCTAACCCCATTTGTATAATTATCATTCTTAAATTTAAAGTTACTTGGTAAAAGAGCTAGCTCAAAAAAACAACAACAAAGCACAGCCACCGCTAAACACATACTTAAACCAACTGAAAAGGGTTTAAAACTCAATAAAATATAAACCTGTATTGTATATTCCCTCTTCTGAGATCTTGATGTTAGCTGCACCCTTAAAAGAACATCTCAGCTACAAAAAATAAATCTAATAATACCATAAGATTCTTGCTTTTGATCATTTTTAAACAGAAGATTGTATGATTTGTAGATAGATCAGAGAATATATAAAAGTTTATTTCCCCTTAATTTACAACAGATAGCCTACCTCTCCTTCAATAATCCTAAGGTATTAAAATCTCTAAATCTTTTATATGTGCATACTACGTGGCAATAAGACTTTAAAGATTCCTAGGAGTGACAATTCTTCTCAATCTCTGCTTTCACACTTTTTATTATATACTTTAAAGTCCTTTCTGTGCATTACTTATGAAATGTCACTTTTTAAAGAAATCCAAGGTGCTATGAAAAACAGCAGATACAGCCCCAGTTGGTGTGGCTAAAAGTCAGTCTCAGCTCATGCACTGAATGATTGGAGGTTCGACTCTGCCAAGGGCATGTACCTGGGTTGCAGGTTCCATACTGATGAGGTCAGGGCGGGTGTGGAGGCAACCAATCAATGTGTCTCTCTTACATCAGGCACACTGGTGTGTTTCTCTCTTTTTAAAAAAAAAGGGAATGGAGCCCTAGTCAGTATGGCTCAGTGGATAAAGAGTTGGCCTTCGGATTAAGGGATCCCAGGTTCAATTCTGGTCAAGAGCACATTCCCAGGGTTATGGGCTCGATCCCCAGTGAGGGGGAGTTCAGGAGACAGCCAATCAATGATTCTCTTTCATCACTGACTTCTCTCTCCCTCTCTTTCCTTCTCCCTTCCTCTCTGAAATCAATAAAACTATATTAAAAAGTAAAGGAAATAAAGGGGGAGAAGAAATGGAAAAAATACCCAAGTGAGGGTTACCAAAATGAAACAAACAAAAAAAGATACATTTAACTTACTTTGTAAAATGCAAGTTACAAATTATAGCACATAGGCTCTTAAATTATTACATTACCAAAGTCATTAGATCTTTTTTAATTCCTAAAATTAAAAAAGTAACAAATTTGAAATCACATCAATAAACAAAATAGTAACCTATCCTTCTTACATTGTTACTTATACAGGATGAGAGCATAGATAATCCAATATACCTGCATTTGCCTTAGGATAATGGCTTTGACTTTATATAGATGAAGATATATACATATATACATATGTAAACATATATATATAAACATATATATATATAATAAAAGGCTAATATGCAAATCCACCAAACAGTGAAACAACCAGTCACTATGATGCCCACTGACCACAATGGGGCAGATGCTCCACAGGGGGAGTGCCGCTCAGCCAGAAGCTGGGCTGATAGCTGGCAAGCGCAGTGGCGCTGGTGGGAGACTCGCCCGCCTCCGCAGCAGTGCTAACTAAGGATGTCCAACATCTCCAGAGGACTCCCAGACTGTGAGAAGGCACAGGCTGGGCTGAGGGGCACCCCCCCCCTCACCCCCAATGCATGAATTTCATGTACTGGGCTTCCAGTATTAGCAATAAAAGAAAACACGTGGAATCTAAACTATAATGACTAAGTATTATATGAGAGAAAAATCACATTACATCTTTAAAAGACAGGCTTAACATGAAAGATGCACTCTGAACTCTTGAATGAAGATCTCCTATTTTATGGTATTCATTATTACTATAAAATTTAAAGGAATATGGCAGCCAAGTATTTCAGAGATTGCACAAATAAGGATGGAGTTATAGTATTAGTTAACAGGCTCCATAGAAAGACAGGCAAGAACTAAAAAGCAAGTTAGAAGGTGAAGTCTAACTCAGCAAATGACTAAATCAGAAAAATAAGAAAAAAGTTTCTTACAAATGAAACTAAGAAAAATCAGTAAACAGATAGAAAAAAAAAGGAAACTAAAAGCCAATGAGAGGTATCTGGAGTTCACATAGGAAGTAAAATTAAAATAAAAACAGGAATAAAGAAAAAATAAGCATGTTATACCACTCTCAATTAAAACTAAAACGAAAAAAACAGGAATAAAGAAAAAGTAAGCAGTTACACCACTAACTCTCAAGTAAAGCCTTTAAGAATAGCTTCAAGGGCAGGATTACATCTTATCTTTAACTTCCAGGAGCACCACACCATTACTGGCACACAGTGGATGCTCAATTGTTGCTGAATAATAAGCAACAAAATGTTTTTAACTTGCAAAAGAATCTATCATGCATGATTCACTGTAAATGTACATTAAGTTCCCTAGCGCACCTAAACTGACTTCTTCCTCAATTTGAGGATGACAGAATAACCAGATCAGAATCACTACAGGAGAACTTATATCTATTTTATCAGTCACCAAATTTTAAACATGAAGCACAATACAGTACAAATAGTACATGCCTTCAAAGAGCCAAAGTTTGAAATGAAAACTGCTATAGAAGAGTGATTTATAATAGTACCTGACTATACAAAACACTATAGAAACTTCACCCACAAAACTGAAAATATAAAGTGTAAAAGTAATTTTGACATCAAAGAACTCTTAATACTTTAATAACCAAACCCACCTTGTTACTTTCAAACAAAAATATGGTTTATCTGCATAAGTAGCACAAAGCTATAGCTACATTCAACAGAGATCTATACTTTCTATTCCATATTATTGAAATATATTAATTTCCTCAACCCAATAATTATGTACAGAGAAGGCCAATGTTTCTCAATATTTGATCACACCAAGTAAAACTGATTCCTATCCTAGAAGACATAAAAGAGAACCAGAAGATGCAGAATATTTTTCTTGTCTAATGCTCACCTGAGGGTATTTTTCCATTGAGTTTGAGAGAGTGGAAGGGAGGGAGGGAAATAGAAACATTGATGTGAGAGAGACACATCAATTGGTTGCCTCTAGCATGCCCCACCAGCCTGCAACTGAGATACATGCCCCTGACCAGAACTGAGCCCGGAACCCTTCAGTCCTCAGGCTGACGCTCTATCCACTGAGCCAAACAGGCTAGGGCCAGAACATTTTTTAAAAGTAAGCAAAGTATGAGAAGTTAGTTGACAGTCAAAGGCAGAAAGTCATAGGGCAGTCTACTTACTGAGTTTCCTTAGAAGCTTTTAAAAGCACAATACCGTATATTCATCTCAAACATTATTTATTAAGTGACAAGATCTTATAGTGGGGAAAAAATATAGATTCTTAACTATCTTAGTGAAATTGGTTTGTTCCCCAATCCATGCTTCAGACATGAAACCTGTATTTTGGTAAATTTAGGAAAATTATGTCTGAAAATAGTTATTGAGTTTTACTTTTTCTCAACCTCCTACCACAAAGAGCGTACTACCTTTATAACAAAAGAAACGAGGTTTTAAAAAAGTTGACTAGTTGAATGAACACAGTATAGCAAATACATTAATAAGATCCAGGAAAATATGGAGTATTTTAAATGTTTACAACAAAAAAACAAAAGTAATTCTGACAATCAGAAATGTGTTTTTTTTTTTAACCTATCAACTGTCTCCAAACACCTCTTTTAAATTAATAATGTATCATTAGGAAACACATTTAAAGCTTTTAAAAAAGAGATTCAAGCAGCAACAAGAATCTTTACTTAAAAAAGGTTAAAGTTTCTTTCTTGGGAAAATGTCTTGAATTTCCCTCACAGTTAATAATGCATTAGGTAGACTATATTCATAAATGCATTCTCTTATCATCATCAACTGCTGGAATCTAGCACCTCATTTCTATGTAAGCAGTTCAGGAACCAATAAATAGAAATAAAAAATTTTTAAGACATCCATACAGCAATATCTGTAAGCTAGAAATATTGCCACATATTATTTTACACAGAGTAATTATTAAAAATAAATATGTGAAAGTTTCAACAAAAAAGCTACTTACCACCATCCCTCTCTCTAACTCTGTGAATATGCACATTTTTGGCCTTATTGTGACCTGTGCTGTCACTGTATTTGTTTTCAGGACTATCAGATCTCCGTAACATTTTATTTGGTGGTGAAGGATCTGCGGCGTCTCGCATTTTCTCATGTCTGTGATCACCACTACTGGGGTGACTCTTCGATGAATACTTAAGTGCCTGTAAAACATCACCCCCCAAAAAAGAGACAAAAAGTTGAAACTTTAAACGCAGCTTCCTAAATTCATTTTATTATAAAACTTGGTGTTTTAACTTCACTAAGTTTTAGTAATTTATATCAATAAAATTAAAATTTCCATCTTCAATTATATTAAGTTACTCTGACAAGGCCTAAATATATGCTTAAGAGTTATTATAAAGCTCCTCATACAAATCATAATACCTTATGCTAACAAAAGAGAAAACTCTAGTCTATAAAGTTATCTTGTAAATAAATGAAACCATACACCTTGACACATTAATTCCTCAAATTTTTCTGGGCATTAAGAACTTAAAAGTAGAAACTGAATACTGTTATAATCTATTTCTGCTCAATAACTGATGCAAAGACGAAAGTATAAAGAGCTTAAGCATGCTTCTGCAAAGCTACAAAAAAAAAAAGCATCACTTTCTCCAATTCTGACTCAAAAAAGCATTTCAATCCTACCTTACCTACTCTGACAGGTGTGGGAAACAATTTCAAGGTAAAAAAAGAAGTTGGATGATATTTCTAACATAATGAAAATTAATGGAGCTCCTTCAAAATAATGATTTAATTTTATCCTAATGCATATTTAAGACAACCATGATAGACCAGTCTATCACAAGGTGTAATTACAGTTTAGAGGAGTAGACGCAGTAGGGTTTAGTCTTTGATAGCCAAATGGAATGGACAATGGTTTACACATCAGGGGACTTAGGGTTTTTAACTTCAGCTTTAACTGGTGACAGCCAGTTAACACAACTATCAGCTCAGAAAACTGCTCTTCTATCCTTGAAGCGATTAGACTTAAAAAGACACTTCCAGTATCATCTGATGGTTAACAATTTAAGAGATTTTTTTCCCTCTGAAAACAGGCACCACCTGTATCATAATTTTTTAAAACTTTACATGCAGCAACTGAAATAACAAATAGGAACCTACATACCTAGAACTATCAACATAGAGTAAGTTTTTGCAAGTATCCAAAGACCTCAATTCCTACAGAAACAAAAGCACTATCTTTCACTAGTAAGGCAACTATTTGCACCAAAAACAATCAAATTGGGAAGGGACAGTGGTTTGCAACACAATTAAGAGTTGCAGAACAATTAGTTGCTTCTTCCCAGTCCTTTCATCTAATTTTAATACCTTCATATTCACTTTTATTTCCCCAATACAAGAAATACATGTGGTTGAGGAGACACCTATCACCTCAACCCATCGATTCTTTCACATCCAAAAAAATAATAGAGTCAGGTCCTTTCTGGCTGAGAACGCTCTTTTCTTTAAAAAACTGAACTTCCTTAACTCATCTGTCAAAATAAGTCACTAAACCTTGCTGGAAAGCGCTAATGGACCCCAACACAACATTTTAAGGGGGCCCGCGGTGCTAGTTTCGGATTTGTTGCACCGAAGGGCCTATAGCGACTTCTGAAGCCTGAGCTCGAGTACCAAGGCCTCCCTTCCCCCTCCGTCCCCGCACCCACCCCTCCTCCC
Source organism: Murina feae (assembly GCA_004026665.1). Lineage (NCBI taxonomy): Eukaryota > Metazoa > Chordata > Mammalia > Chiroptera > Vespertilionidae > Murina > Murina feae. The sequence goes on along the minus strand of PVJC01045339.1, from coordinate 4,476 downwards.
CGGCCTCGGCTGGTACCTGGTAAGGCTGCGAGTCCCCCCTCCGGTCGTGACAGCTGAAAAACAGGAAGAGAGTCGGCGACATGAAGCATCTCGAGGAGAAGGAAGAAAACGAGTGCCCCCCCCCCGGGACCCCTCCCCGCGGGAGACCTACCAAAGGAGGGGGCCGGCGGGGAGCCCGCACACGCACACTCGCCCTTTTCAAAGCGGTGACGAGGGCCAAACGCCGCGAACCGGCCCTGCGCTCCCCCACACGCCCTCGAGCCTCGCCGGCTCGCGCGGCCGCGCCTCCTCCCCGGCCCGATCCCGAGCAGGGTTAACAACAAAAATGGCGGCCCAGCCAGCGGCAGATAAGGAGGAACAGCCCCCCCCCCGCCGCCACCCCCGCCTCCGCCGCGGCCCAGACTGAAACGAAAAGCCAATTTACCCATCACTGAGTCTCTGCTGTTTCCTCGCATACATTACCATCAATGCGCGACCTGTGAGTGTGTGTCGGGGGAGGGGGGAAGCAGCCGCGAGAGGCGGGCGGGCGGGCGGCAGCACCGGCACCAGAGTCCGGCGCGCCCTGGGCGACTCTCAGCACCTCCCCGTTACTGGCGCCGGCGCTCCCGGGCCATCTCCCTCCGACAACACCGCGCTTACTCTCAGCCCGGGGAGAGGCGCCACCTACACGGCGGAAGCGGCAAACCGGGGGGAGGGGGGCAAGAAGACGCGTCCTGCACAGCCCCGCGGAGAGCGACTGCCTCCTCCGCCTTCACCTCCTCTTGCTCCGCTGCCTCTTGCCCTCCTCTCCCCCTGCCGCCGCCTTTCCCTTCTCCTTCGCCTGCCGCCGCCACCGGTGCCGCCGCTGCCGCTCCACCAACTACATCCGGGCAACTCAGAGGCTGCGGCCTTCGGCAAACCTCGGCAGTTTCCGCCGCGCCCCTCCTCTGCCGCCCTCAGCCCTCCTCCCTTCCCCGCGCAGTTCCGGAAGGCCGCCTTCGGCAAACCTCGGCTCGCTCGGGTTTTCCTCTTCCTTTGAGGCCTGGCTCGCCGCCTGGAGAGCTCTCAGTGCTTTCCGGTGGCCGCTGCTTTTCCTCACGCTCACGTCCGGCCGCTGCTGTTCCAGTTTAAGGAGAGTCCTGCCTGGGGACCCGCTTGAGGCTGGTTCCAGAGGCCCCGGGGTGCGTGGGGAGGGAGCCGTCTTCGGAAGGAGGACGGTGGGGCGCCAGAGAAGCCATCGCGGACTAAGTACGGGAGGCCGGGCTACTGCGCGTGCGCCGAGATGGGGGCGGGGGAGGGGGAGGGCGCCCTGGGGGAGCGCTCGGGCCACCGGCTCCCGCCCCTCCGGGCTGGGCGGGGTGGTCGCCAAGCCCTCGGTGGGCGGCGGGCGGACTGTTAGCCTGGAGCGTCCCAGTGAGCTGCGGCAGGAGCTGCCCTCGGGTGCGGGGGACGCGCGACCGCTCCCTCGGGCCCTTGGCCCGGAACCGGACCTCGGCACCAGCCTCGAACCGGATGCTTAACGCGCCACCGGCCTGCGACGGGCGGGGGCTGCTCGGAGCTCCGCGCCGCTTGTTAAAAGTAAGTCATCCTCGGAAGCGAGCTTTCCAAGTGAGGGGCGACAGAGGTGAGGGATTTAGGGATATTGTGCGGAAGACGACATGGCCGTGTGCCTGCGAGATGTCGGGTGGCGGTTCTGAGGCTGAGGAACCGCCGCTGGGGCACTGAATTAAAACATGGAGGAGCCAGGAGCGGTAAGGGAATGGGTGACACGAGGAAAGTGCTGAGCCCAGTCACCCTTGGTTAAGGAGTTTCAGCCACCCCCTTCTGTATTCCCGCTTTTCCTAGGTCATTTGGAGGTTCGGGCTGTGAATCAAAGCCTAGGTTAGGTTAAATGAAATTGGTACAAATTGAATTTTACAGACTGTTACAGGCACAATAGCAACACTATAGCGAGGGGAAAAAGTCAAGTATACCAAAAGGTTAAGCTTTATTTGAGGGTGGTGGTATTCAGGAGATTTTTTTTTTTCTGCTCTTAAACTCCTTTTGCAACTGTAATTTAAAAAAGGATTGTAAGCCCTACCAGTGTGGCTCATCTCAGTGATCATGACCAATGAACCGGGAGATCATGCCTGGGTTGCGGCCTTGATCCCCAGGAGGGGACGGTCAGGAGGCAGCCAATCAGTGGTTCTCTCATGTTTCTATCACTCTCCCAGTCTACTTTCCTCTCTCAAATCAATAAAAAAAATATTATTTTAAAAAGAATTGTAATACACATGAAGTAAATATACAACTATTTTCATAGAAGAAAAGAGCAAAATAGTAAATCAGAGGAAACAAGACCCCTCCAAAAAATAATATAAAAAAGTAACTGATTTATTTGGCTTCCAGCAAGTTACATTATTGCAGGACCTAATGAAACAATAGAATGCTATGAACAAAGGACTCTGAGATCACAATTTATTGAATAAGATACATAACTTTGTCACATCCACCAGCCAAATGTTAAGATAATTGCTGTTTGTGAGGATTAGTAAAAGCCTACTTAGTGTCCACCTAAGCTGTCAGTAACTAAAGAAAAAACTGCCAATGACTGAAATGAGAAAAACTAAGAGTCTTAACGTGTAATTTTTAACAAATAAATTGAAGACAGGAGAGGAGATTACAGGAGCATAAAAAGTAATATATAAACCTCATGCAGAAACTTTTTGAAAACTGGCAGCAAAAAAAGGTAAAAGAAAACTGGCAGCAAAATGTGTTTCTTGTTTGATAATCAGATGTCTGCTGACATTGATACATACCATTTGCTCAAAAGCAGCAAACCTGGGCTGAGCTATAGAGGAAACAGTTCCTCATTATTCACAGATTCTCTGTTTGTGAGTTCAACTACCCATTAAATTTGTTTGGAAACCCAAAATCAATACATGCAGCATTCATAGACACGTGCAGAGTGGCAAAAATTTAACTTGCCTGACATTTTCAGATGAGGTTGCACAAGACTTCACAGCCTTATTGTTGCACCTCTCATACTGAAAACAAATGTGCTTTTTAAAATATATACATAGTGCCATGTTTTTCACATTTTTTATGCTTTTTATTGGTGATTTTGTTGTTTTAAATGACCCCCTACCCCGTCAGCATAGTGCTAAAGTGATGTCTGGTATTCATTCCTAAACACAGGAAGGCTGTGTGTGCTGTGCCTTGTGGAGAAAACACATCCTCCAATTTAATAAAAGAAAAAGATGCAAATTGATCATCCCTCTGCTACACTCAAGCCACGTACACAAGCCAATCAGGAGCGAGTATGCAAATTAACCCAACTAAGATGGCAGCAGCCACTGAGCTGGAGTGAGCAGGAAGCTTGGGTTGCCCCTGGCAATGGAGGAAGCCAAGCTTCCCACCTCCCCTGGCAGCCCTGGGCTCTGCTCGAGGCTACAAAGTTTCAATTATAGAAGATAAATAAATCCCATTTTTAAAAAAAAAGGAAAAAAGGAGAGGCTGAGAGTTTGGGTCGCCAAGGGGCATGGCCAACCTGAAAACAGCCCTTAGCCCCTCACCAGGCTGACCACACCCCCATGGGGTGAGGGTCCCTGCTGGGTTCCTTGGCCAGCGTGAAAACAGCCCTCAGCCCTTTACCCAGGCTAGCCAGGCACGCCAGCGAGATCCCCACCCTGATCTGGGACACCCTTCAGGGCAAATCAGCCGGCTCCCACCCATGCAGCAGGCCTCTATCCTATATATTAAAAGGGTAATATGTAATTGATCCTAACAGCAGAACCACTGGGAATGACTAGTCACTTGGACACACACCAAGGGGCAGATGCTCAATGCAAAAGTTACCCCCTGGTGGTCAGTGCACTCCCACAGGGGGAGCTCTGCTCAGCCACATGCTAGGCTGATGGCTGCCAGTACAGCGGTGGTGGCGGGAGCCTCTCCCACCTCCTCAGCAGCACTCAGGATGTCCAACTGCAGCTTAGGCCTGCTCCCCACAGGCAAGTGGGCATCCCCCAAGGGCTCCTGGGCTGCCAGAGGGATGTCTGACTGCCAGCTTAGGCCCAATCACCCGGGGAGCAGGCCTAAGCCAGCAGGTGGACATCCCCCAAGGGGTCCCAGACTACAAGAGGGCACAGGCTGGGCTGAAGGAACCACCCCCCCCCCCCAAGTGCACAAATTTTTGTGCACTGGACCTGTAGTATGTTAAATAAGCTGTCTAAACAGCAACACATAAAACAAGATTATGTACTAATTGGTTGATAAAAATGTAACTATAGTCAGGTAACTAGCCCTGTATTTCCCCTAAGAGTAATTCAATTCCTATTGTGGCTTTATAGCATACTAGAGGCCCGGTGCACAAAATTCATGCATGGGGATGGGGGGCAGTCCTCTCAGCCCAGCCTGCACCCTCCAATTCGGAACACCTTGGGGTGTCCAATCCCTGCAGTCGGACATCCATCTCACAATCTGGGACCTGTGGCTCCTAACTGCCCCCGCCCCCCCCCC
>PVJC01045338.1:0-13743 GCA_004026665.1 Murina feae | reverse complement strand
TTAAAAAAAATAATAATAATAATAAGACTACACATATCTGCTCCTTCTGACACTGACTCGCCCTTGGGGGTGGTATTCCATCCCTGAGAACTCCTTTGATGCCCAACTGAAAAGTCAAAATGATCACATGCGGCACATATAGGCTACTTTGTAAGCATGGGCTGAAGTAGGAGGTGTCATCCCTTGTACGGGATTTATAAGTGAGAAGTAGAACAAATTAGCCATTAGTGAAGAATCACGAAGAGAGCAAACAGGACCTGCTAGAACTCAACTCAAAACCACAAAGCTCGTTGGCCACTATGGCAAAATATGGGATTTCTCCAAACACTCGTTGTGGGACAGCCTTGGTTCTGGGGAGTCCTGTGCATTCCAGAAGCATTTCGTGTGTGCCAGGCCCTGCAGACACCGGAAAAAGAGCTATGGACAAGACCTGGTGAAGAGGAGGGGTTCCTGAGGAGTTCCAGCTAGAAGGCATCAGGCTATGAGCTGAAGGAACTTGATGCTTCACCAGAGCCTTCAAGTCATCTGCCAAGAAATGTGACACCGACTGCAATCCAAGCAGATGAAGAGGTTTGGTGACAGGTCTGACCTTTAGAAAGCAATCAATGCACTTGTGTTTGCTATAGAACACAAATCAGCAGCCAATCACAAGATTAAAAAGGGGTAAAACAGAGACAGAACCTTCCTAGGAAACAGATCCTGCAGCTTCTCCTCCCACCCACCTTGGTCAGGCTCATCTCTGTAACCTTGGCCTCATAGTCAAAGGCGTTCCCAGGAGAGTCTGTCTACCATGTGGGGAGCAGGGACTTTCCAGAATTAGAAAGCCTATGACACCTATCGATCCTTTAAGAAAAAGGCTGGTAGCATCAGGGGACACTGGAGTGCTGCTTAAAAGCAGAAATATACTTGCATGAATCACAGCAGTTAGTTTTGGTGTCATTGAGACTCTTGGAACACAGAAGGGCAAACTGGAAGCAAAGAGAAACACTTGCTGCTTCAAGTACAATCGAACAATGGGAGTTCCGAGTTTTCAAAGACTTACTCAAGTCCTGTCTAGAATAACAGTGATATTGGAAGGCCAATGAACCCCTTTGCTTACTTGAGTGCAACCTGGTGAGGCAAGTGGTCTGCCAACTACTGAGCAACGTGGAGGGAGAATTACGACCCACTTACACCTGAGTTTGGAAAGTTCCAGCATCTTTCTTCACCCCACGGTGGAGGCAAGGCCCCAGGTTTCACAGGCATGGTACAGGACCTGAAGCCCTTAGGCAGCCTGTACAATATGAGGCTGCTTGCAGGGAAGGCACCATTTTCTTAAGCAATGCAGCTTAAGGGTGTTTCTTCCTTGGTATAAAGAAGCAGTAACTGGTTAAGAAAAGCATGTGGTTGTCAACTGTGGCTCTCCAGGGTCAGTTGATGAAGACAGGCAAAACAGTTAACTGGGTACAGTTCCAGAAATTGCTACATTTAAAAATCTCCCTTTTGAGCTCCTACTGCATTTGGGACTTATTCTAACAGCCTGGAGACAGGTTCTACCAACCGGTACTTTTTAAAAAAATCCTCATCCAAGGATATGTTTTTATTTACTTATTTTTTATTATCATTATTTTAAATATATTTTTATTGATTTCAGAGAGGAAAGGAAAGGAAAAGAGAGAGACAGAAACATCAATGATGGGAGAGAATCACTGATTGGCTGCCTTCTGCATGCCCTACATAAAGCCTGCCACCCAGGCTTGTGCTCTGACCGGGAATGGAACTGTGACCTCCTACTTCATAGCTTGAGGCTCAACCACTGAGGAACGATGGCTGGGCAGGACATGTTTTTATTGATTTTAAAGAGAGAAAGGTAAAAGGAGAAAGAGAGAAAGAAAAACATCAATAGGTTGCCTCCCATACATGCCCTAACCAGGCATGGAATCCAAAACATAGGATATGCCCTGACTGGGCATAGAACCCACAAACTTTTGGTGTATGGGACAACCAACTGCGCTACCCAGCCAGAGCTATCAACCGGTACTTGAAGGCCAAGTGATGGCCTGTGTCAACAGGTCCTCCCATCATAAGTCCTCTAGGCAACACCACAAACCTATATAATAAAAGGCTAATATGCAAATCGACCGAACAGCAGAATGATGGGTCACTATGATGTGCATTGACCACCAGGAGGCAGATGCTCAACGCAAGAGCTGCCCCCTGGTGGTCAGTGCATCCCCACAAGGGGAGTGCTGCTCAACCAGAAACCAGGCTCATGGCTATCTAGGACAGCAGCAGTCTCTCTGGTCTCCACGGCAGCACTAAGTATGTTAGACTGATGGCTTACGCCTGTCCCTGGGCGGGAGCACTTCTATTTGCACTATAGACGCTGTATCCAGTATTATTTTGATAAGCCAGCCAAGAATGTAGTAAATTATAGAATCACAACATAGAAGGCAACACAGAGACCTGCAGAATTTACTTTTGAAACAAATGTGTATAATTTACATAAAGATTTCGGGTGAAAGGGCCATTCTTGGTAATTTACGTATCTCATGTTTTTCTTGTGGATTAAGTCACTTTTGATCTATTTTAGATAACAGCAACTCTTGAAAAAGTACTGTTGGAATTGACTTTAGACTCTGCAGTAGACAAATAGTTTCTCATACTTTTTAAAAAGTAGACAATTCAGTGATTTTTGTATATTCACAAGGTTGTGCAACATACCAGTAATTCCAGAACATTTCATCATCCCCAAAGGAAACTCCACACCCATCAGTACTCAATCCCCAGTATCCCCTCCTTCCAGACCATGGCAACCACTAATCTAATTCCTGTTTCTATAGATTTGCTTATCCTGGACATTTCATACATGGAATCATGCATGTGGCCTTTTGTGACTGACTCCTTTACTTTAGTATAATGTTTTTAAGAGTCACCATATTGTAGCATGTATAGTATTTACTTACTTTTTATCACGAAATAATGTTCCATCGTATGAATATATCACATTTTGCTCACTCATTCATCATTTGGTAGACATTGAGGTTGTCTCCACTTTTGGGCGATTATGAGTAATGCTGCTATGAACATATATTTGTGTGGACATATGGTTTCATTTCCCTTGGGTAAATATGTAGAGGTGGGTAAATATGCTGGGTCATATGGTAATTCTACGTTTATCCTTTCCACTGTAGCTACACTATTTACATTCCCATCAATAATGTCTCCTACTTACTTTGGATAGTTTTAAGTTACTTGTAGAAACAAGAAGGTCAAACAAGTGACTTCAAGAGCCAAGAGTAAGCTCTGGGACAAGTGTGCCCTTGATTGCTCATGTCACTGCATTTGATTGACATTTGGGAAACATCCAATGAGCAAATATCATGGGCAACTATGCAGCCACGTGGCATCTTTCCATAACTCTGCAAGAACAACAAAGAGCTAAACGTGACAAACAGATAATTTTGTGGCACAGGCAGAAAGTGTGTGAAGGGTTAGGAATGAAGGAGCAACATTGCCTGCAGTTGTCTGGGAGGGTGGCACGAAGAACATGAGGCACTACCTTAGCAAGAAAGGAGGAAATCACAGCCTGCAAACAAACCCTGGTCACTTACTTCGCATACTGAAGCAAAACTTCAGTGTTCCTCAGCAACCCTGAAGATGCATGACGAAAATAATAGTATGAGCTGGTATGGCTCGTGGGTAGAGCGTCGGCCCACGGAGTCCCAGGTTTGATTCTTGTCAAGGGCAGGTACCTCAGTTGCAGATTCAATCCCTGGCCCTGGTCAGGGTGCATGTGGGAGGCAACCAATGGATGTGTTTCTCTCACACCAATGTTTCTCTCCCTCAATCTCTCTCTGAAAATCAATGGGAAAATGTCCTCAGGTGAGGATTAAAAACAAAACAAAAAAAAAAAAAAAAAGAAGAAGAAAAAAGAAATAATAGTGAAAGTTGCCACACAATGCTAACTAAAGCTTTTATTCTTTTTAAAAATATATTTTATTGATTTTTTTACAGAAAGGAAGGGAGAAGGATAGAGAGTTAGAAACATTGATGAAGGAGAAACATCGATCAGCTGCCTCCTGCACACCCCCTACTGGGGATGTGCCCGCAACCAAGGTACATGCCCTTGACCGGAATCGAACCTGGGACCCTTCAGTCCGCAGGCCCACGCTCTATCCACTGAGCAAAACCGGTTAGGGCTAAAGCTTTTATTCTTATTTAATCCTCACAACAACCCTATGAAGTAGGCAGTATTATTATCCCTATTTTACAAATGAAGAAACTGACTGATACACAGAAAGGTTGAGTAACTTGCCCCAGGAACCCAGCTAGAAAGCAGGAGAACTGATATTTGAATACAGGCAGTTAGTTGAGCTCCAGCATCCACCCTCCCCTGCCTCTGGCATTAATCTCCTCAGCCACTTGTTTGACATTCAAATAAAAGGTTATTTATAAGGCTGAGTGACAAGTACCCTGGTGAGTAAAGTGACTTTCTTTATTCTTGAGTGCTGCTGACAGTTTTAGGTTGATGTTAGGAAGAGTTTTTTTTAAAAGGTGGGAGGCAGCTGTGCCAAAGAGAGCAAGGAGAGAAGAAGTCACAGGGGAAGTTATAAGGGTGACAAAATTAGAAGCCAAGAGCTCAAGGTTCTGAACCCAGCTCCTAGAAATTGTTCTCCTACACAAACTCTGACACACCACAATTAAAGGAAGCACACCCACCCATACAAATCCTTGAGATGCCCAAGTAAAAATTAAAATTGTCCTAGCTGGCTCGGCTTAGTGGATAGAGCGTAGCCCTGCAGACTGAAGGGTACTGGGTTCGATCCCGATCAGGGGCACATGCCCTGGTTGCCGGCTTGATCCCCAGTGGGGGGGGGGGGGATGCAAGAGTCAGCTGATCAATGATTCACTCTCATCATTGATGTTTTTATCTCTCTCTCCCTCTTTTCCACTTTGAAATCAATAAAAATACATTTAAAAAATTTTTAATTAATGAGTCCATGCAGTTGGGACTCACAGAATGCGTGGATGGAAGCCATTCCTGTAGCTGACAACTGATGGAACAGTTATTTCATGACATGGAATAGAACTTCCCTGCCTTTGGATCTGAATGTTTCTCCAGTGATTCCAAGCCCAGCCTGAAACACTGCGCAGGACGGGAGCTGAATACAGATGTTCTACGTGAGAAAATCCCTTCAACTCACCCTGTCAACTTGATATGCAGGAAAATAAGATGGACTAGCTGCTTGTAGTCACCCTTCCTGAGAGCTCGCCCAACAAAGGCAGCGAGCTCTGGGGCTAGCTCATATACTCTGGTCAACTGGAAACTGATTCCTAATGGCATTGTGGAAGGCCAGAGCCATGCTTATTCAAAGGCTTCATTACTATTGCAATTATCTGAAGCTAAGTGTTTTGTGATACACTGAAGTGATATATGCTACTCCTTTTCTGCTCACTCCCCCAGAAGAAATGTACAACCTAAACCCCACAAGTCTGTCCTTAATGGTCTACCTTATAAGGCTGTCTATAGGGCGAATCCCAACCTCCCTTGTAGAAACAATGAGGAAAAGGCTCTAAAAGTGAAAAATCACATCTTCTTTCCTGGTTTTCCTTTCCCTTTTTCTTCCCTCCATGCCATCCCCTGAAATCTCCCCTCTTCCCTCCCCTTCCCCCCAGGAGAGAGGCCTTTCTTCCTTCCTCCTCTTGGGCAGATGGTATTTGCATTCTGACATATTGTAAATCTAGTCGCCCAGGTAACAGGCTCCAGTTAGCAACAGCTCAACGCAGGTCAGCCTGATTCCTTCTAAAATTAGAAGGCAGAACAATCAGATTTTTAACTGTTCAAGGTAGGATGCCCAGTTAGATGGCAAATTCAATTCTTAAAGTGAATTTTCAGTTGGGAGACTTCACCACTATTTAATTAACAAAAGGCATTTCAACATAATAACATAGGCTTTGACTTGGTGAAGTTGTAGATCTTTCTGTAAATAATCCTACTAGGACTCCAGTCTCTGTAGGAAAGTCATCTTCAGCCTCGCATCTCCCTTGACCTTCACATTAAGGACTGAGTGTTCATTCTTTGCCAGGCCTTCCAGGCCTTCCACAGTTGGCCTCCTCCAACCCATCCTGGTCCCCTCTCTTTCACAGTCTGACTGACACTGAACAAGACTCATCTCTTCCAGCCTCTTTAGTCTCTGCCCAAACACATCCCTCCTACCTGGGAACTACTACCTTCTTTTCTTTCTCTTTCATGGAAAGGAGTTTTGTAAGGAATGCATGAATTGTGCACAATTCCCCACCACCATTCATTTCTCCAAAGGTCCATGCTCCCCAAAATGTTAAGAGCCATCAACTATCTAATTACAGATTGTATCTACGCCAGCATTTCCCATATTGAAATTGAATGAGAGATCCATGGGCTATTCAACAGTGGGAGGAAAACAGCTCCAAAGTCAAGTGTGGGAAACACTAGGTCAAACAGTTAGACAGGTTTTTTAACACAGGTCTTCTCTGGGCCTTTGCTATACTTATATGTACCATGGACCAATGGATACTTTTTAATGTTCCCTTAGTGACCCCTGGGAGACCCCAGCATCCACTTAACAACTACCAAGCCATGCACAGCTTTGTGATGGTTCTTGTATGACTATTTGAGCTACTTTTGTTTATATATGTATACACACACATATATGTGTGTGTGTGTGGGTATACATATAGATATATATACTTTAATGTTTTTGATTTTAAAGATGAGAGAGATACAGAGACAGAAACATCGATGAGAGAAATATCATGGATAAGCTGCCTCCTACACACCCTCTAGTAGGGAATCAAGTCTGCAACCCTGGCATGTGTCCCAACAGGGAATTGAACCCTGACCTCTTGGTTCCTGGGTCGACACTCCACCTGTGAGCCACACTGGCCAGGCTTACTATATTTTAAGAATTGTTAGAATTTATATCACTGTACTTGTCACATTATTTTATTTCTGTCTCCCCTACGAGACTGGAGGGCACCTGAGAATGAGGTATATGCCTTGATATCTGTAGAGTTTAGATACTACTAATGTACATGCCCTTGACCAAGAATCAAACTCCAGACCCTTTGGTGTATGGGTCAATGCTCTAATCATTGAAACACACTGGCCAGAGCAGAATATATACATTTTAAACATTTTTTTTTGTATTTCCATAGCACCTAGAAAACAGCTTTTCATATGACAAAAGAGGCAATACATTTTTGAAATTTCTTATTTATTTTAGAGAGAGAAACATTGATTCGTTGGTCCACTTGTTTATGCATTCACTGGTTGATTCTTGTATGTGCCCTTGGCGTATACAGGATGACACTCTAACCAATAAGCTATCTGGCCAAGGCTGGGAGCCAATCAATTTTTTTAAAATATATATTTTATTGATTTTTTACAGAGAGGAAGGGAGAGGGATAGAAAGTTAGGAACATCGATGAGAGAGAAACATTGATCAGCTGCCTCCTGCACACTTCCCACTGCGGATGTGCCTGCAACCAAGGTACATGCCCTTGACTGGAATCGAACCTGGGACCCTTGAGTCCGCAGGCTGACGCTCTATCCACTGAGCCAAACCGGTTAGGGCCCAATCAATTTTTTAAAAATAAAATTCATTTCAAGATATTTGTTGGATGCCAATTCTGTCCTAGCACCAAGGATATTAAAATGGTAAAGTATGGCACTGGTCAGTAGCTCAGTTGGTTGGAGTGTCGTCCAGTATACCAAAATGTGGCGGGTTTGATTCCCTATCAGGGCACATACCCAGGTTGCTGGAGGCAATCAATTAATGTTTCTCTCTCATATCCATGCTTCTTTCTCACATCAATGTTTCTCTCTTCCCTTCCCCTCTCTCTAAAAAACAATAAAAACATATCCTCGGTGAAGATTAAAAAACCAGTAGACTCTGGTAAGGGAAATAGATATGTAAATAAAGAATGATGATGAAATGTAAATACTTGAAAAGGAAACCCAGGCTGCCTGGGAACACAGGATGGAGCACTTAGACTGTTTGCACTTGTGGGAAGCGGGCAGGGGTTAGTGCTAGGGTGCTGAGACTTGATGATGGGATCTGCAGCCAGGCATCCCGGTCCTTGACTGGCCACACTAAGCCATATTTAGGGAGAAAATTGGCCTAGACGGTGCTCTCATGAGCCAGTACTGAACTAGCTAGAATTTGGCCTTCCTCAATCCCAACATGGATCGTACACCCTGATGAGCTGACCTCCGCCAACTAGAACTGGCTGTCCCTACTCAGAAAGACCCATCCTGGGACTCATAGCCACACAGGCAGCATAGTTTCACTGTCTCAAGTCCTCTACGTCTCACCAGTGTGAGATTGAAGGGTGAGCCGTCCAAAGAAAAGAGCACAAGAAGGAAAAAAATAAAAGCACTTCTCTCCTCCCTGAGAACTAGGGATGGGCTGGTCGAATTTTCCCACCTGGCCTTCCCAGGGAGGGTAGCTCTAAAGCCCCAGAATCCCTGGACTCATAACCCTCAGTTTTGTGCGGAAACCTGGGAGTCCTAAGAGGCAGCGTGCCAAGGAAGATAGATGATATTCTTAGACACAAGTCCAATAACACATTCCCCATCCAGAAAGATTCTCTTGTTCTTTGGAGGAGGAGTGGGGCAGGAGATAGAACACCCCAACACCCAGGCCCCAGTATTGAAAGCTTCCAGGTTAAGGCTGAAAGCCCCTGGGTTAAAGGAGGTAGAGAGAGCCCTAGGGACAGGTTGTTAAAACCTATTCATACAATAGTCATCTCTGTTGCCTCCAAGGGCTTGGATGGTCAGGTCAATGAATGAGGCCAATGGTTACAATGAACAGACACACTTCCCCAGCAAATTAACAGCTTGGGAATACCGTTCTCCTTATACATAGAAATATGATCACTTTAATAGTTTTGTTTTAGTTTCTACTTTTAGTAGAAACATGGGTACCAAGAAATATTCCTCTACCATAAAGAAAACAACAGGGCAAAGGTGATGATGAATTATAAATAACAAATAACATTCAGCTGCATGGGATGGGGAGGACAGAAAGAGGAATGAGAGAAGGGAGGCATGGAAACTTGAAGAACCCATGCCTTGTCTAGAGGGGTCAGCAGAGACCTACCTCTACTGAGTGTTTGCCAACATTTCCTATTTCTCAAGAAAAGCTGTAAATCTAGATTTTTATATGAATGTCTTAAACTTCTAACAGTTGGCTCAAATCAGAAAACAACAACTCACACACCCGATATAAATATAAGAAATTGGTGAGCTCCATTTAGCCATATATTGTAACCTCTGACTACATGTAACTCAGTTACAATAAAGAGAACGGAGGTGCACTGCAGAATACTACTACTGGAACGTATTATATTCAGAGCCAAGCCACCTCATTAACATCCAAACTCTAGAACAATTATGGGAATGGAGAAGATATAAAAACACTATAAATGTTTCAGTACAGCTCCAATTTCAAAGACATCCACCATGTCCTTCACCATCTCAACAGCAATAACAGTTAGAACGTGTAAGTTAGAAAACAAAGAGTTGATTACAGCAATAATAACAACAGCACTTACTGAACACTTATACTGCAAGAAGCAAGGACGACATGCTTTATGTAAAAATGATCTCAATTCAGAAGGCAACCCTTTGTTGTAGGCAAAATTACCACCTCAGTTTTCAAATGAGGAAACTGAGACCTAGAGAGGTTTAAAAAAATCATCAAAGACCAAACAGTGTGTGGAGCAGCTGGGAGTCAACCTGATCTTTCCCACGGTAAGTCCTGGGTAGATGACACTCCCTAGCTTTGAGGCAGGAAGTGGTATTGGGCATGGGGGTCTGAAGGGAGGGCATGGGTTTCCCATCCTGGCAGGGACAGCACAGAGGTGAGAAATGAAAGTAGGTAATTAGTAGAAGCCTGGGAAAGAATTCAAAGTAATATATATGGCCGCTCAATGTTCAACCTCAAGTAACCAGTGTCACTCTAGAGTTTTACAAGGAGAAGACAGTACAAAACAAACAGAAAACAGTTTTTAATGCAACTAAAACACCTATAAGATTAGTAAAGATTATAAAGGCTAGCCACTGTTGGTGAGGAGAGCACTGTGGTGGGAAAGCAAAGTGGTTAAACCTTTAGGAAGATGATTTGTCCATTATCTTTAAGAGGATGATTTTGGATATTAAAACTTAAGACGTTTTTGCCATTTGACCCAGCTACTCTACTAGGAACTTATTCTAGAGGAACTCTTTTGCAATTGTGCAAAGATTTACATGCTAAAGATTATTCATGGCTATATTATATGCATTGGCAAAAAGCTGGAAAACCTCCAACTGTCCATCAATGGGACCAGTCAGATCAATCAAGGTACATCCAAATAATGAAATGCAATATAGCTGTGAAATCATGAAACAGATCTCTACTCGCCAAAATGGAAAGATGCCCCAGATGCATACGTAAGTGGAAAAAAAGTAAGCTGCAAAACAGTAAGTATAGCAGAAGTTTCGGTACAATGCACACACATATTCTAGTATATGGATGGGGAGAAAACTAAAAATATATAGTGAGTTGTAAATGACAATTACCTAAGAGGATTGTGGGATATGTATTTCTATAAGGTTTATAGTTTTTATAAGGAGCATGTACTTTTCAAGTAAAGAAATAAGGTGGCATAGAAAAGAGGCTATGCTGAAATTTTAGGGCAGGGTTCCAATTCCTGGGGAGGAGGGCAGACAGAATGAAGAAGGGACCCAGGAATCTCGAGCATGCATAACCACGCTACTTGTGCACTGCCCAGAGATGCCCTCAGGAGTTGTCCAGAGTGTGGGGCATTAGATAGGCATCGGAAACAGAAACTCAGAGGCAACCAAAGCAAAAGCACTGGCATCTAAATAGGGCAGGAGGGCTGTTGTCAGAAGGAAAGAGTATGCATGCCTACTCTGGACATGTCAGGATGCAGGGCTCAGTGACAAGACGGAGTCAGGGCTCCCTGAAAGTGGGCAACAGAGTGGCCAAGCAAGCCCGACCGAGTATGGCTCTGATTCCCAGATCTGCAGCTGGTGGAAGACATCAAGCCTCCACAGGGGCTGAGCCTCTTCAGTACTTCCTGCCTTAGACCCAGATTGGCCTTGGGACTGGAGGAAGGAGGCGCAAATGCAATAAGGTTGCCCAACTCACTTCCGCTTCTCTCACCCAATTCCCTGTGCTGCGTTTCAACACATCTAGATGGGCATAGAGACCAGAGCCTCGAAGTTACCCAAAGTAGGCAGAACCTCCTATCTTTTCAAAATAATCTGCAAACCTCTGCATAAAGTGAGCAGATTGTATAGACTTGAAGTAAAGTTGTCTCCAATTTGAGTGCACTGTGTTCTAGAATTTACTTTTCGAGCTAATGTGTCTTAAAGCTCTAAAATACACTCTCCCATAGAAATAACATCATTAGGTCAGCCTGGAGAAGACTAACGACTCATAATTCCCCTAAAGAGCAGCCCCAACCACTGTTTCTAATAATGTTTCTTTTTTCCTTTTTCTTTTTATAATCCTCACCAGAGGATATTTTTCCATTGATTTTTAGAGAGAGTGGAGGGGAGAGGGAGAGACAGAAACACTGATGTGAGTGAAATACATCAATTGCTTGCCTCCCTCATGACCTTGACCAGGGCCAGGAGCCTGCAACTGAGTATGTGCCATTGACCAGAATCAAACCTGGAACCCTTCAGTCCAGAGGTTAAGCTCTATCCACGGAACCAAACCAGCTAGGGCTGTAATAATGTTTCTTAAAGAAATGCATTCAGTTCCAGCAAGGTATGAGGAAATAATGAATGTAATTCCTCTTTCTGTGCCCCAAATACGTGGTGACGTTCCCCAAAGTGTGTTCCTCTAACATCTAAAGCCTGTGAATGTATATTACACTTAATATTTGTACCTATTGATTTTTAGAAAGCGTAAAGGAGAGAAACATTGATTTGTTGTTCCACTTACTTATGCATTCATTAGTTGATTCTTGTATGTGCCCTGACTGAGGATCAAACCCATAACCATGGCATACTGGGATGATGCTCTAACCAAGTGAGCTACCCGGCCAGGGCATTTGTTAATTTTCTGATCAGAGGGCTCCAGAGTCAAATCTGTCTAGGAGAAACTGGTTCAAAGCAAGATGAACAGGTTTTATTATTTTTCTTTTTTTAATTGTGGTAAAATATACATAACATAAAATTTACCATCTTAACCATTCTTAAGTATACAATTCAGTGACATTCATTACTGTCACCATGCTGTGCAACCATCACCAGGACTTTTTCATCTTCCTAAACAGAAACACTGTCCCCCTAGTAAATACTAACCCCCATTCTCCTAGCACGATTTTATCTCCCAAGCATGATGATTGGAGGCAGAAGGGAGAGAAAGGACCAGAACAGGACTGAGAGTGGGCCAGTACTTCTGAGGGCAGGAAAGGGGCTTCAAGGATAGAGTAACAACAGAGGGCCGGCAACTGGACAAAGCGTACAACCAAAAAGCTCCAGTGCAATTATATAAAAGGAGGAAGCTAGTGTTGCTGGACAGAATACAAAAACAACAACAACAACAACAACAACAACAAAAAACCACAAGCAGATGAATCGTGAGAGGAAGAGTTACTCCAAAATTTCGCATATGCCAAGCTTCCATTTGTGTGAAAGGGCAACACACGAAAGGGCTCAAACACATCCCCTGCAGATGTTCTTGAAAACCGCTTGAAGATCTCCCCCAGATGTCTAAGAAGTAGTAAGAGCTCAGGAAAGGGTAGATCTAATAAAGTACATTGAAACCTGCAAATTTTTGTGTCTAAATAATCACTGTAAATATGATCTACTACTGATCGAAAAGTAAACATGTTAAATAGACGATGCAAAAAAAAGTATTAATAACATTTTGAATTCCACATATTATTAAGCTAGCTGGTGGAGATGGCATGAAAAAACCATAAAAGAGGAAGGGGAGTGGAGGCAAAAGTACTGCTACAAGGACTGATCATCAGAAAAGGCAAAAGTTGAGAATGCTTTTGCAAAGTCTAAAGGTAATGACAAGAAGAATTAAACAGGATGTGAATTTTCAAATCACCAGAGAAGATACCAGGCATGAAGAAACAGCAGATGTTAAAGAAAAAGATTTAAAAAAATAAAAAAGATGACATAAGATCACACTATTAGTTATAATAGTAAGTTACACTTCCATATTAACAGGAAATAACTTTCATATTGGGTTGAAAAATAAAGCCCAGTGACATTTTGCTTACAAGGGACTGAAGTAAAACAGAATGAGACACAAATGGTCACAATAAAAGACTGATAATGATTTAGTAGACAAGAACAAATAAAAAGTGTTTTTAATTTATGATAATAGGCGCTATATTTTCTTTTTATGGGCTCATGGAACACATAAAAGTTAATCATATAGTAAATCACAATAAAAACCTAAATAAATTCCAAGAAGAAACTACATAGGACTCATTGTTACCCCTTTCCTCATCCCTCAAAACCCCAGAAGTCTAAATCAGAACCCCAACACTTGGAAATTTAAAGTAACTTTTTTGGTCACAGTGGAAGTCAAAATTACAGTTATAAACAAACAACAGAAAATAACAATAGGAACTACATATTCAATCTTAGATGATAAGGCAAATCTGTAATCAGAAGTAAGATAAACAGAAAGGAAGGTGACTATTGTATTACTCTTAAGCTTAAATCCAAATATGAATATAATTTAA
>PVJC01045337.1:0-13732 GCA_004026665.1 Murina feae | reverse complement strand
TGATGGTGAGTGAGGGTCACAGTGGGGGTCCTGGTGAGTGGGGGTCACCGTGGGGGTCATGGTGAGTGGGGGTCACCGTGGGGGTCCTGGTGAGACCCCCCGGCACCGGGGAAAAGCAGGGCCCCTTGGTGGCTCACGTGGTGTCACTGGTCACCAGCGCTGGCCTCGGGCGCGAGATGTCTTTCGTGTACTTTCCTGCACTAAGTGCCAGGCCCAGCGGCCTGTCCCCCTCCCCGCCACCCTCACAGGGACACAGGTCACAGCCTCGGGAGCCACACGCGGGTTACCATCAGCAAAGTTTTATTTCAACGTTTTTTCGCTCATAAATGACTCTGAGAAAGCCGATACGCAAGAGGTAACCCACTGCTGTCTAAAGGCAACGACGCGGCCACGGAGAATGTGACCCAGACAAGAGGCTCTGCTAAGTGTTCCCCACGCGGGCGGGGGCGCAGGCAGCAGGAGGGCGGGTTCGGGGCAGAGGAGGAAGTGACCATTAGCGCTGCCCTCCCTCTGCCATCAGGGCTGGGGCCCAGGGCCCTGAAGTGGTCGCTCTAACCACCAAGCCCACAGCTGGGAACTCCCCAAGCTGCCCCGTGTCGGGGTGCACGGGGGGAGGGCGTGGAGGCTCCGGGAGGGGCCGTGTGCCAGCCGGGGCCCTCCTCCCAGCCCTGCGGTGGGCAGCCTCTCACCCCAGCAGTCCCTGTCAAGGGGGCTTCTGGGTGGTACCTGCCCTGTAGTGTCAGGTGCTGAGGCCTGGCCCGGCCCCGAGGCAGGTACTGAGGGGCACTGGGGGGTCCCCAGGTGCTGGCAGGGGAGTCCCCGGCACCCGCAGCTCTGCCTGCCGTGTATTTCCGTTCATTTCCGCCTGTGGTCTGCTCTGGGGGGTGGTGGAACGGGGTGCTGGTGGCCTTGGCCCAGTAGTGTGTGGGGTGGGGCTGAGGGAGGGACCTGGGCAGCCATCACCGTAAGAACCAGAGAGGGTCAGACAGGCGCCTGTCCTGAAGGTGGCCGTGCGTGGCGGCCACAGTAACGGGACCCTGATCCCGGAGGGGCGCCTTGGGGGCCAGCCCAGCAGGGTGACCGGCCGGGCGGGCGCAGGCGGCCGGGCTGAGCCCCGGGCCATAGTGAGGGCTGTGGGGGGTGCGGGTGAAGGTGGCAGGGCGGGTGCGGGCAGGGCATGCGCGGCAGGGCGCGGCCGTCAGAAGGTGAAGAGGCGCTCCTTGGGGTGGCCCACGCGGTCCAGGTTGGGCAGGCAGGCGTACTGGATCATGGGCGGCGGCCCGCACATCAGCACCAGCGGCTCCTCCTCCGGCGGCGGGAGGTGGTCCCGGATCATCTCCTCGTTCACAAAGCCCTCGCTGTAGTCCCAAACTGCAGGGGTGGGGGGGAACCAGGTGAGCCCATGCACGCCCCCCCACCCCGGGGCTGCCACGACCGCCCTGCCCAGCACCTCCCCCCCCCATGGCGGATGAGGTCCTGGCCATGAAGGCTTCCCTTCCTCCGACAAACAGTGAAGAGGTGGGTCCAAGCCACGCTCTTGCTGATGCCCGCCCAGCCTGCCCGCGACACAACGCAAGCCCTCTGGGTCTCCAGTTCACAAAGCCTTTCACTTCCATTTGGCCCTCAGAACCACCGGTGGATGGACAGCGGGAGGGCTAAGGATCCCATTTTACAGACGGGGAAACTGAGGCCCAGAGGACCCAGAATTGAGTTGCCCACGGTCACACACGGAGGCATGCGCTCGGCTAGGATGTGGACTCCAGGTCCCAGGGGTCTGTCCCCAAGCTAGTGTCCAGCTCCAGGCTGGTCAAGGTGACAGTCTCTACCAACACCTCCTCCATGGGCCCCGTCTGACTCTTGCCCCCACCAGGGTGCCGGCCCATGTGCTGTGTTCCCAGTGCCTGGACCGCCTGGCACATAGTACTTGCTCAATTAATAAGGAAGGAAGGAATGCGTCCCAAACCAGCAGCAAATGAGCCTGGAAATAGCAAGACGCAGACACAGTGGCCCCGGCCCCGTCTTGGCCCTGCCCGCACCCCATCTCGCACACGCAGTGTCTCCAGGTCCCCCTGAGGTGTGGACCCTCCCTCCATTCCTCCAGGTGACTGATGGTGCCTCTGGCTGGCAAGGGCTCTGGTCTAACACGGACCCTCAGGGACTGACACCTGTAGGGGCTGTTCAGAGGGGTACAGAGGAGCGATGGGGACAGGAGACTAGCAGGAGTCTGATGGGGGGGGGCCTCTGACCGCTGGGCACCGCCAGGGGCAGAAGAGAAGAGGAGCCGCCCACCTCTCCTGCTCTGGCTTCTCATCTGCTGGGCATCGGCCCCTCTGTGCCTCAGTGTCCACGTGTCCTCACAGTGCCCTCCTGCCTACCGCACGGGCCATGAGGTCCGGGGGGAGGGGGCCTCCCATCTTTCAAACGTGCTGCCTAACCATTGCCTCCTCTTTCAGACGAGTGAGGAGGGACCCAGTGTGACGCTCACCGTCCTTTATGGCTCCCAGGTTCGGGCGGGACACACACTCTTTAGGGACTGAGGGCCCTCCAATGACCCCTGTGCCGAGCAGCTCAGCCCGGGATGGACAAATGGCTGCCTCCCTTCCGAGGAGCCCCACTGGCCGCCTCCTGATCCGTCTGTGAGTGCCCAAGACCAGGCTGGCCCTGCACTCGGGCCAATGGGTGGGGTGGTCGCCCTGGCAGATCCTCTAGCTGGGCTCTGGGGGCAGGGGTGCAGGGGCAGCGGGGATGCTGGGAGAGAGGCAGCAGGTGGAGGGAGGAGGGCAGCAGATGGGAGGGGGAGAGGACACGCTGGCTCGATCCGAGGGCCCAGGGCTCCGCCAGGGCTGGCAGAGGCTGGGGACGGCTCTGCTCCGAGTCCCTCCGCCCTGAACCCCCACTACCTGGCTGGTCTGTTTTCAGGCTGGAAAAGTCTCACTAAAGCCCTGGACGCCAACAGGAACACAGTTCCGGAAGGTCAGGCCCAGGGGATCGAGGGCCTGGCTGGATGGACACTCACTGCACCGCTGTAGGGGCTCCCGTGCCGGGGGCCAGCAGTCCCCGCTCGCCTTGGCAATGGAGTGCTGAGCAATGGCGCGTTCTGTATCGTGTGGGCACTGACCTAAGTGACCACATCCCCCTTTCACTGCGGCTGCTGGGGAGCTCAGGGTCTGCAGCATCCCAGCCCGCGGTTTTGTGCAAACCTCATTCCTGGCTCTGTGTCACGGCCCCGCCCTTGCCTCCCTCCCCCACTCTGCGAGTGCCCCTCTGACTCACGCTGGGCGTCTCCAGCTGCTAACAGCCCTTCTGGAGCGAGGCAGGGCACAGACACAGGGCGTTTTTACAGCCGGGCAGCCCATCCGAAAGGACCTCGTAAAACACCGCACGGAGCGGAGCTGCATTTGCTAACGGGTGGAATGCGCAGGCATATGGCGCACGTCCATTGCCACAGACCGTGCTTTTCTCCATGTGTGCCCTGAGGCGGCTGACGGGGCGGCACGTCAGCTGCATCTGCCACACAGGCTGGCCCCTCTCCTGTTCCCCGCTGAGCTCCACGATGGCTGTGCTGCTTGGCTGCCATTTCTATCGCAGCATCTACAGGTCCAGCTTATGCTAACGTTAGAGCAACACCCCAACGCGCTCGAAACGGGGTCAGGGGCATGCTAAGCATAAATGCAAACGAGAGGAGAAAGCCCACGGCACCTCCCTGGGCCCCAAACGGGGCCTGCTCAACAGTCCCTGGGAGGTGGCCTTTGGTCTTGGCGTTGCCAGGTGCCACCAGCAGGGGTCAGTGTTGGCCCCTCCTCCAGTGGACGGGCCTTCCATGGGCAACAGGCAAGGTGGTTCCCATGGTGGCTAGTGAGCCTCCCACACTGTTAGAACCTCACCAGAACACAGCTATCTGCCCCTCACTCTCCCGCTTTTGGTCGAGACCTGGGGACAAGAGACAGGTTCCTTTCTTTGCTAGAAGCGCAGCAGAACCAGTGGCCCCGTCGGCCTTCGCTCAGGGCCTTGCCCGACCCAAGGTACTATCCTCCCCGGGTCGCGCTGGCCACCTGCTACCCAGCTCTGTGATTTACTAATAAACCTGCTGCCTCCATCCCATTGGAACCTCAGCCCTGGGGCCAGGCTGGCTTCATGAGCACACACAGTGGGAGACCCGACCGGGAGGGGACCTGTCGCCCGCTGGCCCAGGATGGCCGGTCCAGCCAGAGGCCTCGGGACACAGCCGGCGGGTCCGCAGTCCATCCAGCCGGGGCCTGGCTCTCAGCCAGGAGGCCAGGACCCGATCTGGTCGCCCGGGAGGGCGGCTGCTCTCCCGGGGGTGGGTCCAGAGGACGCAGCTCCTTAGGTGGGCGCCAGCTCACTTCTGGGAGGAACAGAGCGATGCGCTCCCCACGACGTGGCTGAGTCCCAGCGAACTGTGGGGCTGGGTGAGAAGCTGGGCGCCAAGCAAGGGGGTTGGGGGGGGCAGAACACGTGTGAGATTACAAGCTGGCGCCCGCATGGCTACTTAGAAAATGTTATTCCTAACATTCGTAAATTTCCCACGAAAATGCAGACCCAGCTCCCGTGAAGCGTGGAGAGACCTGGTCTGCAGGGCTGAATTCCTGCGTGACATGCAGCTGAGGGGCTGCCCACCTTGGACAGGGCAGATGCTCTCCAAATTCGCCCCACTTCCCACCACTTCCTATTGTCTTCTAACCCCGAAGCAAACATCACCGGTATTATCTACCAAGAAGCCTAACCTACTGCTTTTCCCACAGCAAAGAAGATAATTTGTTTGCATCCACATCTACCTAAGGCAGGAGATGAAGTCCTGTAGCTCCCAGAGGGCAACCCTGTTCAAGGTTGGGGGGCAGCCCTCACTCACTGCCTCCTACACAGTTTTGGTTCCTCCACAACCAACTGTGTGACCTCGCAAACAGCTTAAACACCTGACAGGCAGGGGTGACCGTCTGTCAGGCTGATGACGGGAGAGAAGAAACGGGCCTAACAGGGTACACATTACAGGGTGCGAGAAACAGCCCCCGCTCGGCCCCTGGAGACCTGCCCACAGGGAGTCCCAGCCCCAGGGGAAGGCCAGCCTCCTTCGTCCAGCAGGGGGCAGTGCAGCCAGGGCTCTAGAGGAACATGAGTTCACGCCTGTCCCTGATGTTCTCCAGCCGTGTGACAGGGCGCGGACTTCCCCTCTCTGATCCCTCCCTCCTCACCTGTGAGACGGGGTAACTGCATCCCTCAAGCAGATGAGAGCACGCCCCAAAGGACCCAGCGCCCCCCACCCCCAACAGCCGGGCTTCCACCTCTCACCCTCAGGGGCTTTGTCCACCGTGAACCAGAGCTTGAAGCGCGCAGAATGCTCGTTCCTCAGCTCCTCCAGCTCTGGCCGCAGCAGGATGTCCTTCTCGGTCTGTGGGGGGACAAGTCCCGGGGTCAGGAGGACAGTGGCGGGGAGTGCCTGTGGCTCGTCGTCACCCACCCATGGGCACACGCTTGGCACAGCTCCAGGAGAGCATGTGGCACGGCTCGCCAGGCTCCCGGACACATCACCCCGCTCATCTTGCAAGTGGGTGAGAACGCTGTGGGGAGAAGCGCGGGGCACAGTGCAAGTGGGAGTGGGGAACAGAACTACAGATGGAGCGCGCCACGACAGGACAGAGGGAGACTGGGAGGAAACGGCAACACCTGATCCTGACGGTCCCCAGCTCATCCCTGGGACAAGCCCTCAGGGTCCGGCATCTCAGGGTGCACATCCATAAATTAGGAAAACGGACCCTCGGCAGCCCACACAGCCCGAGTTCAGCCCATAACCGCCTCCTCCGGGAAGCCTTCCCAGACTCCGCAGGGGCACGACAGGGAGTGTCCACCCTCCCACTCCATTGCCCACACTGGGTAATAACTGTTTAATCTTTGCCAATCAGACCGATAGAAGGTAAATCTCATGTTTTGTATGTTACCAGTGACCCGGTACACTGATTAGTGCACATTGAAAGGAAATGATTTAGAAGATGGCCAGTGGGGTGGGCCTGGGCGAGACAGGCGGGACATGCCCTGGAGCCAACCTCTGGAGGGTCCCTCCCCGACCGGCCCCATCTGGGGCAGCTCCACAGCTCGAAGGGCATCTGCGGAGTGAGCGGGGTGGAAGCTCTCGGGCTCCCTCCTCTTTGGTTCCGGGGTGGGTCACCCGAGAACCACTGCTGCCAAGTCACCAAGTCACCGCAGCTCGGCAGCTCCTGCATTAAGCGCCTGCCTCCTGGTTGTCAGTGCGCGTCACACCTACCAGCTGGTTGGCTGCTCGCTTAGCCTTTTATATATACGGTTAATAAGTTTGTCACTGCTCTGTCTAGACATAGCTTTCATTAGTTTATTAAACTCTCTTAATATCAAGGATATTCATTTCTATTGGTGATATGTTTTTTCTTAGTTATCTTTCTACCTTATTAATATGTTTTCCACCCAAATAATAACATGGATGTGTTTTTAATTTTCAGCAGAGAACTCTCTCCGTCTGGCTTAGACTGGCCGTCCTCGGCCAATCACTCACTCCACAGTACTTGCTGGGAAAAGGCTCCACTTCTTTCAAAGCTTCAGGCCGTGTTGTTGTTGTGTTTTCACATGTGCACCTTTAACCTGAGCTTCATTCCACGTGAGGTAAGCGAGGAGGCTACTTAGTTTTCCCCAAATGCAGAGCAACCGACCCTGCACTCCTTTTCGTCTTTTGTATGTAACTGTCCAGTTAACAAGAGAACCTACCTCTAAGCTCACAAACGCAGCTTCCTGTTCAGGGACATGGGTCAGTGACAAAACTTCCACGGTTTCAACCCAAGAAATCCTTCACATCCCAAGGTCACTGTGCCCTCCGAGCTCGACCTCCTCACCCTCCCACGGAACCATTCTTTCTGCAGAAGCACATGGAACACTTCACGTTCGCGCGGCCTCCATGTGCAGGGCTGTGCTCATTTCCGTGTCGGTCCCATGTTAGTACATGTGCTGGCGGAGCGGTACCCGACACCCATTTATGTTTATTTTTCTTCCTTTTTTTAAAAAAGTACGTTTTTATGGATTTCAGAGAGGAAGGGAGAGGGAGACAGAGATATAAACACCAAAGATGAGCGAGAATCATTGATTGGCTGCCTCCTGCACGCTCCCAACTGGGGATGGAGCCCACAACCTGGGCATGTGCTCATGACCAGAATCAAACCTGGGACCCTTCAGTCCACAGGCTGACGCTCTAGCCACTGAGCCAAACAGGCTAGGGCTATCCAATACCCATTTTCAAAAAATGATTTTATTGATTTGAGAGAGGGCGGGAAAAAAATCAACGTGAGAAACATCTATCGGCTGCCTCCTGCACGCCCCCCAATGAGGATCGGGCCCACGACCCAGGCCTGTGCCCTGACCAGGAACCCAACCAGTGACCTTCTGGCACGCAGGATACCGCTCAGCCCAAGCCCTACCAGCCAGGGCCCGACACCCATGCCCACCTCTCCTCAGGCTGCGATGTCCCTGCATCGTATACAACGTCTCATGGACACCTGGGCCTGTTTCCAGGTCAGGCGCTGCAGCACCTCCTGCAGTGACGGGAATGCCCTAGGCCTGTGCCAGCCGATGCGCTAACCACTGGCCACGTGTGGCTACGGAACCCACGCAACGTGGCCAGTAAGACTGGAAAAGCAAGTTTAACATTCTGATCTTGGTTAAACGCGAATGGCCACATGTTCTAGCATGTTCCAGCACAGTCTAGACGTCCGTCGTTACCCAGAAACGCAGGAGGACCAGTGAGCCTGGGTCTCACGTGTGGCTCTAGAGCGCGGTTCCACCACGTGCTTTTCCAGTGCGTTGTCACATCCGTGTGCTGAGTCCCTCCTGTTACTCTCCTTTTCAGAACTCCCTGGGCTGACTACTCTGTGCTGGTCTGTCACATGGAAGGGGGAGCTACCCGCCGGAAACGAGTCCTACTTCATAAGGAACCGGCACCCTTAGATATCAGCCCCACCGCCCCTACCTCTCCCTGATGCCCTCTGCGTTTCGTTTTTATCCTCATCTGAGGACATTTTCCCCATTGACTTTTTTCGAGGGCGTGGAGGGGAGGGAGGAGTGGGAAGGAGAGAGAAACCGTGATTGCTCCTGCACGCGCCCCGACCAGGGATGGAGCCTGCACCTGAGGCACATGCCCTGACCAGGAATCGAATCCCCCACCCTCCGGCCTAGGGGGGCTGACGCTCTAACCACTGAGCAACTGGCCGGGCTAAGGTCCTTCGGAAAGGCATGTTCCCTTAGCCGGGCCTTGGCGGAGAGCCCCACGTTCTCCCTCTCAGAACAAAGGGGACGAGCGGCAAGACCCGGATGGGCAAAGTGGCAATTCCCACTCAGCTTGGCTGTGAGCCCCTGGGTCCCAGGGGCCCTCCAGAGCGTCTGTGAGGTCAGACGATTTTCATCCGATACGAGCACTTGATCGGCATTTGCCACCCTTGTTCCCGCGGGAAGGTCCGGGGACCTGCTGGGGGCACCGTGACCTGAGCCACCACACGGAGTGCAGGAACAGGCATGGAGCCAGACCTTACAAAGGCTTCCCAGACGCAAAACAGAACGACGTCCGAAACAAATGTGGCTATTTTCCATGAAACACGCTTGGGTTCCAGTGATTTTCACAAAATACCGTGGCTCCGCCACTTCCTGTAACACATGGCCACACCCTCTCTGGGTCTCCGTGTCCAGAGCCTTGAGGTAGGGCAAGCGCGCCCTGGCTACCGGGCGAAGGGGCGCGGGGTGCCCCGCTGGGGGACGGGGGGGGGGGGGGGGGGGGGGGGGGGGGGGGGGGGGGGGGGGGGGGGGGGGGGGGGGGGGGGCGGCTGACGGCCTCCACAGAGACTCACCCGGCTCGGACGAGCGCAGCTGCTGCCTGCCCTCCCGCCCCACTCGCAGCTCGGGTTTCTGGCTCTTTCCACCCCCGGGCCCGTGAAGGCCACCTTGGGCAGTTTTCTGCAACTGTGCAGAGTCCAGCACCTGAGGCCGGTGTCTGTCTGTCCCTGGGGCCTCAGTTTCCTCACAGACGGACGGTGCAGGGCCTGGGCCAGACCCAGCCCCCACCTGGCACGGCCTCCACCCTGCAGGGAAGGACCGTCTCACCTCCCCCTAAAGGGGCGTCACTATAAAACCCACATCACCAGCCACGAAACACTGACCCAGGAAGGACTTGTGATGACCTTGCTCATTCCAGCTGAGGGACCAAAGCACAGAGAGGGAAAGTGGCTTGTCCAAGGCCACACAGCAGGCAGCAGGCGCAGGGAGGAGGACACGCACTCAGGAGTGAGAGAGACCGGGCCCAAACCTTGCCCCGACACCCCAGCTCAGGGCCCTGGTGAGGGTGGACTCTGGCACCTCTCCTGTGGCCCGTCTCCAGGCTTGCCCCAGCCCCGGCCAGCACCTGCCCACCTCACTGGCGGGTTCTGAGCTCTGCTCACAGAGGGAGCTCTGAGGTTCGGAGGAAGCAGCCAGGGGAGCAAGTCTCAGGTGGGGGTGCTCCAGGTGCCTGATGCCTCTCCACCCCCCAGGTGTCAGGTCAGACACGGGACCCCACCCCCACCCTGCTGCTGCAAAGGCTGCTGGGCACACGGAGCTCAGAGCACCCCGCACCCTGCCAGCTGCCCCGAGCATCTCACAGACAGGTCCCACCAGGCCCTACGCCCTCTCGGCAGGGCCGGGTCTGCACCTCGGGAACGCCCACCGACCTGGTTGGCAAAGAGCAGGTGGCACACGGTGTGGTCATCCGGGTCCTTCATGATGGCGCGGATCACCTGCAGCATCGGGGTGATACCTGCAAAACGGCAGCCCCCCAGGCTGGGTGAGCCCCTGCTGCACACACTCAGGGGAGGTGCCAGGACCTCGGGCAGCTCACACCTGCTCACACCTGCGCCCCGTCCCACACCCTGACCCCACGCACAGCACCCACACGCTGGGGACTCCGCGAGGGGCTCTGGGACCACACACCTGTCCCCCCCGCGATCATGCCCACAGACTTCACCGTCTTGATGACTGGGTTGGATTTCTTGTCCGGACGGATGGCGAACTTTCCTGGGGAGAGGAGAAGGGGTGAGGCTGTGTCTGGGGGTCGGATGGGCTGGAGAACCTGCCCCGAGAGAGGGTCCGAGGTGCAGGCGCCCACCATCCAACGCCAGCCAGGTAGGGGGAGGCAGGGGCGGTGGGACACAGGACCAACTCGAATGCCAGAGGAGCCCAGCATGGCTCCCTCGTGCAGACGGCGTGGGAGCGGCAGGGGCGGGCGCATGGAGGCTTCGGAACAACCTCCTGCTTGTTTTGAGCCAAACAAGGCTGGTCTACGGGCTGGATGTGGCCTCCAAGGGCAGCCAGCTGCAGCCCCTGCACTGGCCCACTTCTCCCCTGTACAACTGGGGAAGCTGAGGCCTCGGAGAGGAGACAGCTCGCCCAAGAAGAGTCACCCAGAAGCAGTCGTCAGGCCCTGCACAGCACCCACAGGCCTGCGGGTCCTCGGGGCCCCTGCCCCGCTCACCTTTGCCCTGGTAGACCAGCAGCCCATTCGGGCCCCGGAACTCGATGGTGTCCCCAATCTTCATGCCTTCCAGGTACTGGGACATCTTCCCTCCGCTGGGGAACTTGGGGTGGGTGTCCTTGAAGTAAACCTGCAAGACACACCCACAGGCCTCACTCCCCTTCCCAGGGTTGCCTCATGGGAAGTGACTGAGGGGCTCCTCTGCAGCCTGGGGTGGCCTTTAGGGTGCCCCCCACCACCACCCATCACAAGGTACCCGGCTGTGCCCCGGACCCCCAGGAGCCTGCCCTCCCCCAACATGTCCTTGGGAGGCAAAGCGTCAGCCTGGTGTACACAAGGCAGCCGACCCGGTGGCTTCATCTGACGTATAAACGTTCCTCCAAGAACTTCTCCGTGACCTTCGACAGGAGACACTGAGGCTGTCAGCTCAGTAAAGGCCAGCAGCTCCGCAAGTGGGCGGCCCACCCCCACTCCCACCCCCACCCCCGGGATGTGCAGCTCTCCCTTCCTCCGCCGCCATAAAAGCCTCATTCTCTGAACAACTTCCTGCCTGCGCCCCCTGGGGCTTCAGCTTTGGAGAAAGGAAGCGCTACAACCTTCAGATAAAGAGATGGAGCCCTCACACCGCACCCCCACGCGTGTGCGCAACATTTCCCAGGGATCAGTGCCCAGAAAGGGACCCGCTGAGCACGGAGCTCCTCGTGTGGCTGATCACCGTGCAGGGGACAGCGAGCTGGGCCAGCACTCGGCCCGCCTGGTCCCCGTGTGAGGACCCGAGCCCGGGACTGCCCTCGGCCCAGACCCCGCGCGTGACCGCGGCTGGTCGGGCACACTGGCTCGGCGCTCAGAACCAGGCGCAGGGGGCAGCGGGCCAGCAGAGACCAGGCTAGCGGGACATGGGTCCCGGGGGTCTCGGCTATGACTGTCACCCCCGCACCCATCTCCATGGGGTGTGGCCCCCAGACCTCACCTTGATGACCAGGTCCACGAAGCCCTTGTCGTCGTCACTGGAGACGGGCGTGTAGGGCCGGATGACCAGGTTCCCGTCGATTCGGGCCGAGAGGTAGATGTGCTGGCCTGCAGGATGGGCAGCGGCGGCCGGGTCAGAGACTATCCCTGCAGGACCGCTGGGCCTTGTCCACCAGCTCCCAGCGCCCACCCGGCATTCAAACCGGCCCTTGCTCGGCTCCCACTGGCACCTCGGGGTGCCCAGTTCCCGTCACCACGCCTCTGCTTGTGCCGACGCCACTGCCAGGGCCACCGGGTAACGCTCAAGGCCCATGGCAGCTGTCACCTCCTCCTTGAAGCCTTCCCTCCTGGAAGTGCAAAGCTTCCCCCTCTGACCGAGCACCCGCCTCCTCAGAGCTGGGGGAGCTGCACTCACCGATAGGGAGGCCCAGGACGTGCTGGGGCGACGGCAGGGCGAAGCGGAACCGCCGGGTGTCATGGTTGATGACCTGCAAAGAGGCCAAGCTGTGGGGTGGCGCCCAGGGCAGAGTGGCCACCAGACCTCAGAGCCCCCCCCCCTCGCCCGTGCCCCCAAGTCGCCGAGGGGAGTGACACCGATGTCGCGTGCAGACCGTGTGTGAGGGCACAGAGGTTGGGCACACTGGGTACGCCGCTGTTCTCCTGGCCCCGGGAAGGGCAGTCACAGCCCAGTGCCCAGAGTGAGCCTGTCAGAGCAGGAGGGGAACTCAGGGTCCCAAAGGGGCTGAGATGGCCCAGAAAGTTGCAGGGGCAGGAGGGAGGGACCTACCTGTGCCATCAGCCTGAGTGGGGTCCTGGGGTGGCAGGAAGAACCCAGGGATGGGCTGGAAACTAGGGACAGAGCTGAGACAAGGCCCCATGGGCTCCAGAACCACCTGTGACCCGGGCGGCCATGGCTGCAGCTGGCTGCCCAGGGCAGGAGTCGTGGCAGCGGGCGGGAGGGTGACAGCCATCTCCGCCTCCCACCAAGGTGGGGCAGAGGCTGGTGAGCGGGAAGGAGCTGGGATAAGAGCCCCAGAAACCCTGCTAAGAGGTCTTACACCGAGGCCAGGCAGGCTGTGGTCAGCCGCTGTGGGGGCTGCCCTGCCCCTGGTCAGCCAGGAGGATGGGTGTGGGTGGCGGCTTGGAAGACAGCTGAGTGTCCAGCACGTGTTCACAGGAGGATGGTGGCACGGCCAGGTCCACCCACAGGCCGTGTTCTCACTGGACGGGTGGGGCACAGATTCCTCAGAGGGACAGAGCAGCTCTGAGCATCACGGAGCATGCAAGCGAGGCAGGTGGCTCCAGCCCCACTCAGGGCATGGGGCTGCTGGTAGCGGGTGCCTCTACCCCAGCAGCCCAGGCCTGCAGCTGCCTCCCCAGAGGGCTTTGCCCCCCGGGCAACAGAGCCCCAAGGCCTCCTGGGAGCAGATTCCAGAATGACTGACTGGTCCCGAGGCTCACAGCCAGAAACCCACACACACACCAGACTATTCTGGAGGAAGAACAGAAACGAGAGACGTCGGTGATTACTACGCTGGGCCCCGTCTCTCAGGGCCCAGCAAGGGCCCAGCCGTCAGGAGGCCAGGTCTGAGCATGGCTCCGCGCGGGGCCGGCACCGGGAGGCTGCGGCCGCCACGATCTGAGAGCAGACCCAGCGCCTCAGGGGCCTTCGGGTCACCGGTCAGGTCCAGCTCCGAGCGAAGGGCAGCCGCAGGCCCTTCCCCGGGCCCATGGGGAGCACAGCGGAGTCAGAGCAGGCCCCCGCTGACCGTGCGAAGCCATCAGGCTACTGCTCGGACATGCTCGTCGAAGGGGCCTGCAGGTCTGCGGGGGGGCAGCCCAATGGCCATAAACCGTCGTCAAAAATACGGAATCAGTCCGGCCGGTGCGGCCCAGCTGTCGAGCGTCAACCTATGACCCAGGAGGTCACCGTTCGATTCTCAGTCAGGGCACAGGCCCGGGTGGTGGGCTCATTCCTCAGTGGGGGGCGTGCAGGAGGCAGCCGATCAAAGATTCCCTCTCATCAGCGGCGTTTCTATCTCTTTCTCTCTCTCCCTTCCTCTATGAAGTCCATAAAAATACGTTTTAAAAAGAAGGCATCGCTTTGGGGTAGACAAGGAAAAGTGTCCATGCTACACGGCTGGGGGAAAACAAGGCTATTAAATAAAACTCAGTGCAGGCACAGCTGGACCTTCCCCGCCAGGTGAACACACACACGATGCCCAAGAAGGCTCA
>PVJC01045336.1:0-13746 GCA_004026665.1 Murina feae | reverse complement strand
ATACAGGTGGCACTTTCAAAGATTTTGGCTCTGAAAGGGAGGAAAGGGAGAGGTGGCACTATGCTTATTCTTTCAGAGCACTAGTCTTGTATTATGTATGCTTTCTTGACTGAAAATGGTGGATTTATAGGTAACTTTTAAAAAAGCAAGAAAATTGTCCTGCTGGTGTGCTCAGTGATTGAGCATCAGCTTATGAACAGGGAGATCACTGTTTGATTCTGGTCAGGGCACATGCCCAGGCCTCAGGCTCAATCCCCAGTTGAGGGCATGTGGGAGGCAGCTGATCAATGAGTTTCTCTCATCATTGATGTTTCTCTCTCTCTCTCCCTTTCATTTCCTTTATGAAATAAATAAAAAATATATTAAAAAATAGCAATAAAAATGAAAAAAAAAATAAAGTTGTGTAGTGGCTACCTTTAAAACAATCATAGGCTCTGAATTAATGTCTGGTGTAGACATTTAAATCAACCTTTTGAGTGCAAATAAGTTGTTTATAATTATTCAACTAAGGGTTTCTTTCCTTTTTTTCTTTTTTGTTAATCCTCACCTGAGGATATTTTTTCCACTGATTTTTATTTTTTAGAGAGAGTGGGAGGGAGGGGGATAGAGGGAGAAAAGAGAGAGAGGGAAGGAGAGAGAGAGAGAGAGAGAGAGAGAGAGAGAGAGAGAGAGAGAGAGAGAAAGAGATCATATAAAAGATATATATAGGTTGGTTGCCTCCTGATGGGGCTGGGGATGAATATGCATCCCAGGGACCTGCCGTTGACCTGGAATCTAACCAGGTAGTACATGGGCCCACGCTGTAGCCATTGAACACATGGAGAGAGCAAGAGTTTCTTACACTTAAGCGTTGGGCAGGAGTCTCAAACTGGTCGTTCTAGTGTCTATATAGTCTTTATTTTTTAATTTTAAAACTAGAGGCTTGGTGCACGGATTCATGTACTGGTGAGGTCCCTTGGCCTGGCCTGACATGTGGGGATTGGGCAGAAACCAGCAGTCTGACATCCCCTGAGGGGTCCTGGAGTGCAAGAGGGCACTCTGCAAAGTTGCTCTCTCTCAGCAGTTCCTGCATTGAGAATCTGCACCCTGGTGGTCAATGCGTGTCATAGCTATGAGTAGGTTGGCTAGTTGGTGAGTTGCTTAGGCTTATATATATACTAGGGACCCAGTACACAAAAATTTTTGCATTGGGGGGGGGGGGGCAGCCCTCAGCCCGGCCTGTGCCTTCTCACAGTATGAGACCCCTCGGGGGATGTCCACATGCTGGCATGCCTGGCCAGCCTGGGTGAGAGGCTAATGGCTGTTTGCAGGCTTTCCAAGCTCCCCAGTGGGGACCCTTACCCCATGAGGGTGTGGCCAGCCTGGGTGAGGTGCTGAGGGCCGTTTTCAGGCTGGCCACATCCTCTTCAGGGCTCTGGTCCCTACTGGGGTGCCTGGCCAGCCTGGGTGAGGAGCTGATGGCTGTTTGCAGGATGGCCACAGCCCCTTCAAGGTGGGTGTCCCCACCCTTGGGGTGCCTGGCCAGCCTGATTGAGGGGCTGATGGCTGTTTACAGGCTGGCCACAGCTCCCATTGACCCACCATCCCAGCGAGGCTGGCTGGAGTCAGGTTTTTGGGGTTTATTTATCTTCTATAATTGAAATTTTGCCTTGAGCAGAGGACCACCCAGCCTAGGCAGACAGTTTCCTCCATGGCTGGTATAACGGAAGCCTCCTGTTTGTTCTAGCTCTATAGCTACCTGCCGCATTCTTGGCTAGGTTAATTTGCATATAGTCATTCTGATTGGCTAGTGGGCGTGGCTTGGCTGGTGGGCATAGTGAGGGTCAATTTGCATATTACTCTTTTATTAGAAATATATATATATATATATATATATATATATATATATATATATATATAATTTAAAATTTCTTTAAGCAGAGACTCCAGGTTTCCAGTGACACATTTTTTTTTCCAGTGACACATTTTGATGACATGACCTTCCTGGTGGGCTCTGTGGTCCTTGGAGCTTGGGACTCCACCCCAGTAAAAGAAGCTTTTCTGTGCCTTGTGTACAGAAAGGGGAGGGGGAGAGGAAGAAGGGAATGTTGTTTTTTGATAAGATTACAGCTATATTATCTTTAGGGCTGTATAAAGTCAATTCTAAAACCAGACCAGGATTAATTGCTTTTACCCAAAATAAACTGCCCTCCTCCTTTCCCTAGTTCAAGCCAGCCCAAGTCATCACTTCCTATTACTTTAAAAGCCTTTTTGAAGGCTCCTAATTTAGGCTGACTTTACCCTATTGGTGGGGGGACACACCAGAGGAGACAGTAGGTTTTACAATCTTTCTATTCCAGTAGTAGTTCAAGCATCACTTTCCCAGCCCTCTTTCTAAACATCACTCTCCCTGGCCTGTATCAGAAACTGTAAAAACAGTTTCCCTGGGAGCCCTTGATAGTCCATTTTGTCTGAAAATGATAAATATGTGGATCAAAGTGGCGTGGAGGTCTGTGTAGAAACAGCTTTCAGGGAAGATGAGCCTGGTGGCCCTGGGACACCGAGTTGTGAATCTGACTTCGTTTGCACAAGGAGGTTGGTGGCAGTTAAGAGCCCATGCAAACTGCTCCAACATGGCTGCAAACTGGTGGGTGGGAGAGGGGTGGGGGGGGATGGGACAGGCCTGCCTCTTGTCTGTGTGCCCCATGTAAATATATTTCCTCCAGGTTGCCTTTGCCAAAGCCGAGGGGCGTTTGGGCCACTCACCCAGAGGGAGTTTAATAAATAAGGA
Source organism: Murina feae (assembly GCA_004026665.1). Taxonomy (NCBI): domain Eukaryota; kingdom Metazoa; phylum Chordata; class Mammalia; order Chiroptera; family Vespertilionidae; genus Murina; species Murina feae. The sequence continues at coordinate 10,976 of PVJC01045336.1, read as the reverse complement.
TGCTCGCGAAGTGCCTGCACTCCCAAAGGCGTTCCTTGCTGGCACGGACCCTTGTGCTCCTGCCAGGGACTCTTGGAGGGGATTAGGGCTTTGGCTTTCCCGCCTGCCGAGGGACCGGACCCGAAGGGTGGAGCTCCTTTATCAGGGATGCTGGAGCGCCTGTGCGGCTCCTTGCGTCCTGCCCTTGCGCGAGGCCCCAGGCGGTGGCAGCCCCGGTGGCAGCCGGTGCCACGCGGTCCGGGTGCCAGAGCTGGGTCGCACCCGCTGTCCTATCCAGCTGCCTCCTGCGCGCCGCCACAGCCGCTCCTCGCTGCCCCGCGCTCCCGGAGGCTCCCCATGGCCAGCCCGCCCCAGGTACCTGGATTCTGGGCGCTCGAGGAAGGGGAGGGGAGGGGGGAGCTCGAGGAAGGGGGGCAGATTAGACTCAGGGTCTCGGAAGCGCGCGGGCCTGGCCGGGCTCATTGCCGCCTCGCCTGCAACATCCTGCTTCACCTGGCACCGCCGCCCGCCTCCCCCGAGGCATCTCCTCTTCCCGCAGCCCTGCCCGACACCCAGGGTCCCGGCTGGCGACCTGCGCTGGGAGAGGCCCCGCCAGCCAAGGCCAAAGCCCCACCATGATCGTGACCGCCGAGAGCGCAGCACGGTGCCCACAGCCGCTGGGCGGGGAGGGTCGCCATGGAAGCCGCTTTGGGGAAGGAGGCGGGCGCCGGATTGCTGGGCGGCTCGAGCGGACAGGACAGCCACAGCCTGCGTGCCTTCGCCCCCCTCCCCCCCAAATTAACTTGCCCGCGGCCTTCTGCCACCTTGGATCCCGTTCTTCCCTCTCTGCCATAGTTACTTAGCAGATTAGGCTGTCTTTTTCATTTCATTTCATTTCATTTCATTTCATTTCATTTCATTTCATTTCATTTCATTTCATTTCATTTCATTTATTTTTTAAAGGTCTGAATCTTTTCTCCATTCGCCCTTCTTCCATCGTGTCCCTAAGTATCTTTGAAATGACTCCCACCTGCGGGGGGCTTTGCCCTTCGCGCGTGGGCTCGCTGTGTCTGCGCGCTGCCTGGAGGACCCGCGGGGAGAGAGGGCTCCCCCTCCTCCCTGCCCTGGTCCAGGCTGGCTATTGTGCGCCTGCGGTGGACGCGCCCGGCAGATTTTTCTATAAATGGCTCAAAACCCTCCTCCAGACGACTTACTCGGTTCTGAGGGGGACAATCACCTTCCTGTTCGCTGCTGATGAACTTGGCTCTGCGGGGGTTTTCAGCAGCTAAGCCAGCGGCGGCCAGACACAGCGTGATCCGGGCCAGGCTGGGCGGTGAAGGGCAGCGCTCTCCAGGGCGCTCTCCCTGGGCTGTGCCTGCGTGGGGCACCCTCCTCTGCCCGTTTATGTGGGTGCCGCTGCGGAGCCCACCTTGTAATGGTGAGTGACAGTGACTCCCCCAGGCCCCAGGGACCCCCTCCCCCTGGCTCTGCTTTAACGGATGTAATTCTTCTTTAAGGACTGCAGTAATGGATGCTTGGAGGAATGCGTCGGAGAAGCAGGATCCAAGCCGGTCATGGGAACCTTGAAGGTAAGTCATGGGCCTGAGATTCCGTGAAACAACAATTCGACTGAACAAATTCATGGCTTGGTGACATTTTTTGGGGATTTTCACGGTGCGGGTTGTGCAGTCGTTTGATGTGCTGCTGTGCATTTTAAATCCCACTCTTAGGGGGGAAATAATTTGGGGAGCAGGAGGACATTCATTCATCACCTCTAAAACTACAGGGCAATTCACCACTTGTAGTCTTTCATAAATCATAACTTTCTCTTGGCAGGTCATCAACGCGTGACTATTCACCTTAAAGGTTTATCTGATTGTATAAGTGTAACCTTTACTCCACTTCTGGAAAGATTTAAACTCATAATCTATTTTTTTTAAGCGGCGCCTAATATTTTACACTCAAAGTGCTGTGTTTTCTTCTTTCCTGTCTGTATTAAGGGGTTATGTATTAAATCTCCTACTTCACAGAGGAATAGCGAGGGGCAACTGAGAAGGAATCTGAAAATATAAATGCGAAGTATTTCTTTTTCCATGAATAACTATATTCCCTCCCCGAACCTGGAGGATTTGCTTCTTCTCTTTAGGCTGGTTCCGCTCTCCTGCCTGTCTCGGTCACTATCCGTTGTCAACCATAGCACAGCGTGTCCCCATGACCTCACATCCCGGCAGGATGCCGAGAGGGCGTGAACCTTGACTCATCAATTTTACACACACACCCAACTCTTACTGTGTATCAGGGACTGTGCTGGACAGTGGATGTCCAATACTACAGTCAAGATAAAGTCTCTACTCTCAGTTTTTTTAAAAAAATCAAAACATTAGAATATAGTCGTTTCCTCATTAAAATAAGTTTGTGATTCTAGTTGTCCTTATTATTCCTAATCCTTTAGAGATAATGTCCTCTACAACCATGTAGCCAATCTGTTTCTAATACATTTTGGGAATTTAGATGTTGAGATGGGTTTTTGAAAGAATAAGGTAAAGGGGACTCATACTTGATCATCGCTAAGGGTTATCTTATACAGTAAATAAATTCCTCAAAGGGTATAGATAAATACAACTTTCTCCAAAAGTTCATTATACTTTTTTTTTTTTTTTTTTGAGAGTGTGTCTATTAGAGCTGGGGACAGTGAAACAAGGAAGGGCTTAGGATAGAAGAAGCAACAGGAGAGAGCCGAGGCAGGGCTGCTTTGACTCACTGAGAAGTCACAGAAAAGTGAAAAGTGGGCCTTGGAGACAAGGTCAGGGGGTTAGCCCAGGACTTGCTGCCATCGCCCATTACTCTCCTGGTTGCTAGTTTCCTAGGACCCTTAGTGTTTAGGGAGATGCATGCCTGTGGGGGAAGGAGAGAAGGAAGGTGGAACACACTCTTTAAACTTTAAACATGGATTAATTTTTTTTCAAAGTAAAGAATTCACAAAGTAAATTATGTATTTGTTAATTTAGACTTCCATGTATTTGATTTTAGTTGGGGGGGGGTGCATATTGACATTCTACGTTCATGTATTTGCCTATCAAAACATGTGTTCTAATGGCGCTTATAAATGAAATTGATAATTTGGGGGAGGAAATGGTGGAGTGCATAGGACCATCTTCGCTTTTGACATATTTTTTAATCTCTTTTTTTAAAAAAGATATCATCCAAGGATATTTTTACATTGATTTTTAGAAAGAGTGGAAGGGAGGGAAGGGAGGGAGAGAGAGAAACATTAATGTGAGAGGCACATCGATTGGTTGCCTCCCCCGCGTGCTCCTACCAGGGCTGGGGATCAAGCCTGCAACAGAGATACATGCCCTTGAACAGACTCGAACCCAGGACCCTTCAACCTGGGCCCAATGCTCTATTCACTAAGCCAGCTGGCTAGGGCTCTCTTTCTCCATTAACCCCATTTATGACTTAAGTTGCCATTGGGTCTCTTGTGGACAGTTTTCATATTGCATCCTCTCCCCCACTTTGAAGTGGCCATTTTACAATGAGGATGCAGTTTTCCAGCAGGGTCCAGCTGTGAGATGCCTTATTACTGGGGCATCCTAGGGAATCTTTTTGTGGACCCCCGAGTCTTCTTTGTTTCCAAAAGGTCAGCTGTCTTTCTCTTCCCATTTCTCTGCTTCACAGATGCCAGAATGTGACACTCCAGATCTGTAATTCTCCTCTGCGTACCTCCTTATTGCCTTTGGAGATAATGAACAGAACACCTAACACTTTCCCAAGAGAAAAAAAAAATTGCACTTATTATAGAACAAAATTATGCAATTTCTGACACAGTGGTAATGCGGAGATAGTCTTTGATTGTTGAAATGTCGTGGCCAGGGCAGAGACTTGCAGATGCAGTAATAAGGGGCGAGCAGAGGCAGAGGAGTGCTGGCTAGGACAGTCCTCAGAGCCCTCAGCCAAATTACACTGACCTCCTGTAGGCTTCCCCATTTCAGAGGAAAGGGTTATCCAAGAATACGTTTTGAGTTAGGAAATGGTTGTTTTTTAATATGCTCTGTTTTTGCCAGTATTTCTTGTCATGTTACAATCCAGTCATGGTGGCCTTCCAACATTTCCCACAAGTATATGGTATGAAACAGCCTGACTTGAAATCATCAGGAGTCATGGGGCATCAGAAACAGACAGATTAATTGTGCAGGAGAAAGTAGCATTTTATAAATAGTTAATGTTTATCCTTCTTCAGAAAGGAAATGCAGAAAAAGAAATTGGTTTTTAAAGAACACAGGTAAAAATTGTTTATGAAATTTGTTTCTTTCATGTCAGTGATTTTTTTTTAACCTAAGAATTTCATTTCATACCTACTCAAAACTTATCACACACCTTTACTTTGTATTGTTTACTTTTCAACTTCATTCAACTGTATCACCTAATGTTTTAAATTTAATATTCTTGGGTAATTTCTTAAGTTAACAGCTGTTATTTTTAGTTTCCAGAATTGCAGGAATTTTCTCCAATAAAAGACAATTGGAATGGTTGATGAAACTCTAAAGTCACCAAATAGTGCATTACTTTGAAAAACTGCATGGCGTGCAATCCTTATGCAGAAAGTTAGAAGGCTCCTACTCACATCATAAGGAATTGCATGTCTTACAAAAGAATGTAGTAGTTTACCTAGTAATATAATTTTTTATATTCAATTTCCAGAAACTTAACTAGGATTAGCACATTCTTACTATAAGAGCACTAAGTTGAGCATAAAAACACTTTATTAGTACTTGTCATTAACTAAGTAGATCTCTCTGGGCCAGTGGCTCATCATGGGCGATCCAGAGGTATTTTAAGGGTTTTCAGCCCAAATGAGTGTGGCTCAGGGTTGAGCATCGACCTATGAACCAGGAGGTAATGATTCAATTCCCAGTCAGGGCACATGCCCAGACTTCGGGGCTAGATCCCCCAGTGAGGGGCATGCAGGAGGCAGCCAATCACTGATTCTCTCTCATCATTGATGTTTCTATCTCTCTCCCCCTACCTATCTAAAATCAATAAAAATATATTAAAAAAGAAGAGATTTTAGAAAAGTAAAAATTATTTAATGGGCATTAATTCTTTAAGGGTTTGTAACAACAAAAGGTCTTTTATGAAGTATAGTAAGTACATTTAAAAAAGAACAAAACTGTACCAGTCTATTGCCAGTATCCAAACCATGAAGATCAATTCAAGTTCTGTGAAGTTTAGAACTGAATTAATCAGACATAAGTGATATGTATAATAGTTACTGTGCTAAATGAGAGTTAGGCCAACACAAGAAAGAAACAAGACTCCCATTTCCCAATTGTTCATATCAATGAAAAGGATTTTATGAAGCCAAACCAAGCCTTTTGCAGGGTCAGCTATCTATAGAGAGTGGTTATATGAGCAGTAAGTAAAGCAAATGCTAGGGAGTTTGAAAGCTGAAGATACTGCAACAGGTTACTGAGCCAGATTGGGGAGCCAGTTTCCACACTCACTCACTGCTGGAGCAAGAAAGAAGAGAGTTTGGGTAAACTGGGGGCATCTCATGTCCCGTGCTACAAGTGGAGGAAATGGTAGAGAGAAAAAAAGGGATGGAGGAGGAGGCTTCTGCCACCATGTTTTAGTCCTTCTGTCTTTCCTTCCATGGTAGACAAAGGTATGCAACCCAGAATTCTTAAGGACTTGTACTGTTTTCTGGCACTGGACTAATGTGTACTCAAAATATAGTCTCACCAACCTCTTGTCCCTTGTTATAGAACCTTGACTTTGTGTGCAGTTCACTGACTGGCCCTAGGTGACAACCTTGTGTTGCTCGCCTTCCTTGCAGCTAGAGAGATCCATGGGACGCATTTCTATTCAATAAGGCATAAGGGATATTCTGGCAAAATTTTGCTTTTGCGATTAAATGGAACAGAAAAGTCTGCCATCGTCCTCTCCACTCTTCCTCTAGACTTTGGTTAGATCATTAAAACCGAAGTTACGGCTGCAGCAGCCTTTTATAACCCTGAGGAGAAGCCAAGAAAAATCAAAGAACCATGGGGTTCCAGAACACTGCCAGGCCTGCCTGGCTCCTCCAAACTTGTTATGTGAGAAAACCAACTCCTATTAGTTTTTGATTTATGTGCCACCGGATGCATTAATAAATGGTAAGTAAAAGCCTTGTGCAGAACATTAATTAGTGAGAGGTAGATTTGAAAAAGGGAGTTGGGCTAAATTATTTGGACTTGAAACTGTAGCCATTTAACTGTTCTTGGACATTGACTAGGAAAAAGATAGAGTATTTGCTACTGAGGGCTTAGTAGCAATTGAGGAATTAGACCTGCTAAAGAAATACTTGAAAGGACAAATGTCTGGGTTCAGTGACTGATGTGGGAAAGCAAGGGTTGTGAGAATATGAGAATGATAAATGACCTTGGAAGTAACAATGGCGCACAGAAAATACAGAAAAATACACAAAGGAATTTGTTAGTGAAGGTCATCTCTGGGGAGTGGGAGTGCAGTGGCCCGGAAAGTAGTTGAGGATTTTATACTTTTCATTTTTCTTCCCTTCTTTGCAGTCAAGTTTTTAAGTAAAATAATAAACACGCATTGCCCTTATTCAACACATTAAGGGTTTAGAAGGAAAGAACTAGAAAGTGATATGAATGTTAGAAATAGAGACCAAATTTTGGAGGGAATATTATGTTCCATTTTAGATTTGTGATTTGCTTTTGTTTTAGAATACATGTCAGCCTGAATATTATTCTAAAAATAAAACTGGTTATCATGTATAATATAGCCAAAATGGTTAAGGTAGCTGAAAGGCAGTGAATTAATCAAAAGTAATTAGATGATTTAAAAATAATGATAAGAGCTGATGATGTACAGTGAAGACCTCTATTTGATTTTGGGGTGTGTGTGGGGGGATGAATAAGTGGTTTTTGTGTTTAAATAAGTGGAGTTTGACCTTCCTTACAGCTTGTTAACAGGTTTAACCTGTGCCTAGTTGATATTGTTTTATAACTGGTCAAAACCTTCCTTCACCTGTGGTTTTTGTCAGCATTCTAGAGTTAGTAAAAAGTGACTGATGGTGTTGTCTGTGACTTGCATGTTTTTGTGTTTGGTCATTTGTAATGGGCAAGCTGGCTAGGTGGCGTGTTGGTGAAATACTGATGTGTGAGGTTATTTCCTATTCCTCTCATTTATCTTCCTCTTAGTCAGAGCTTCCTTTGTTCATTGTTTCCTCAGTACAGAACAGAGGATTAATATCTTGGTGTTCATTTTCTACTTCTCTGTTTAAAGGGGAACACGGTTGCTTGGTTCTGCTCATTGCTGCTACAGTTCCCCCTGGTGGGGAGTGGGAGGGCGGGGAAAGGGGGTTAAGGCTCATCCAAGACTTCTTTGGGGCAGCTGGAAGGATAACCATCACCAAGATGTTCAGTCCTTTTTTAATATTTTTATTGATTTCAGAGAGGAAAGAAGAGGGAGAGAGAGATAGAAACATCAACGATGAGAGAGAATCATCGATCAGCTGCCTCCTGCATGCCCCCCTACTGGGGATCAAGCCAACAACCCAGGGCAGGTGCCCTTGACCAGAATGGAACCTGGGACCCTTCAGTTCCCAGGCTGACACTCTAGCCACCTAGCCAAAACCGGCTAGGGCAAGATGTTCACTTCCTAATGACATTCATTTTAGTTTAACAAGTTATTGCTGGTGTTGCTATATTTATTAGAGATGACCTCCCTTTCTTCTTTGCCAAGTGCTAAACATGAGCCCTATGATGATAACAAAGAGGGGGTGTTTTCCTTTTTCATCATTTTACTCCATCTGCTATTTCTGTCCCTATTTCTATATATCACTGAATTTTGGTTCTAATACTTATTAGACATATACATTGCTGAGATTTCAAACAATAGGGGTATTCTGAATGCAGGCATGATTTGTTTGGCTCATGTACTGTTAAATTTCTGAGTCAGTGGCCAACATTTAAAAGTCAAGTAGGGGATGTGAGAGCGATCTGGCTGCAACATCTGTCACCTCTTTGACCACTGGGGTCAATTCAGCTGATCTGGCTGGCTAGGTACGTGTCCCCTTCCTCCCTCTCTGATCCATGTGCAATCCAGAAGTTGCACACTTAACCAAGAGGACACCCTTTTCCCCAGAGGAGAGGACTAGTTTTCAATCAAGAGTATGCAGTAGCTGTGCTCCCTTGCTAGAACCTCCAAACAAGATCTTAAGGTCCATTTGTAGGAGAATATAGGGTAGTCAAGCTTTCAAGACTTCAGACACATCCAAATGAGGTGCTACACCTGACTGGTGTGGCTCAGTGGTTGAGTGTCGACCTATGAACCAGGAAGTCATGGTTGGATTCCTACTCAGGGCACATGCTGGCTTGATTCTCATTGGGGGAATGCAGCAAGCAGCTGATCAATGATTCTCTGTCATCATTGGTATTTCTATCCCTCTTCCTCTCTGAAATAAATAGAAAACACATTAAAAAAACCCATGAAAACACATATGAGGCACTATATGTGGCAGTCTGCTTTCTTTAGGAATAAATACATACATAAAATAAAATAAAATAAAATAAAATAAAATAAAATAAAATAAAAGTCAAGTGGAATCTGTGGCCCAGTAGCCCAGTTAGTAGAAGCATCGCCCCAGTATACCAAGGTTTCGGGTTTGGTTCCCAGTCAGGGCACATACAAGAATCAGGAAATCAATGCAAATGAGTGGAACACCAATTTTTTTTTTCTCTCTCTCTCTCTCAAATCAATAATAAATAAAATAAAAATCAAGTGGGGATAGGGGAAATGGGTGAAGATGATCAAAGGGCACACGATTTCAATTATAAATAAATTTGGGGGATAGGAAAAAAAGTCAAGCAATGTTAATTTTCAATGGCTAATGACTTAAATTTATTTTCACCCTCTTTATTTGTAGCCAGTAGATGTTCAGTTACTTTTCTTTAATGGGGCTGATTTTTCCCCTTAGGCTAAAGATCTAATAATCACACCAGCCACCATTTTAAAGGAGAAACCTGACCCAAATACTGTGGTTTTCGGAACCGTTTTCACGGACCACATGTTGACCATTGAGTGGTCCTCAGAGTTTGGATGGGAAAAACCACACATCAAGCCCTTTCAAAACCTGTCGTTGCACCCTGCCTCGTCAGCTCTGCACTATGCAGTGGAGGTAAGTACGCTGCAGTGAAGGATGGTAGCATGCTTGCTCTTCATGGGGGACACCAAGTAGCCCCCTCTGCTAGATAGCTTTCAGGCAGCATGGACTTGATCACATTTATTAAAGGAAGCCATAAATGTCTTTGAAACTTATCCTGTAGACAGTCTCATGGAAGGTAAGTCTTAACAACTAGTTTTTTTTAGATATTCTTGAGTTTTCTATAATGTCAATAAAAACCATTTAGAGCAAATAGGAAGGACAGTTGGTAAGAAAATTTGCAATAAAAAGATTGTACTTTTAATATTTTACCAAGTCACCTGTCTTCTCAGATCTTCTAATGATTGGGAAGAGGCCATTGAGTACAATAAATTTCGTTGGGTTTTAATGCTAAGTGCATGTTTCTGTGACCAGCAATGTGTTGTTATGCCTGTTGAGGGACATGCAATTAAAGGTCATCCTTCAGGCATGAATGGAATAATCATAAGCATTAAATATTTAGAGATGTTTTCTCTAGTCCTTCATAGGATTCACACTTAGCCAGATACACAATACACTCCCCATTCCCTTGACCCTCATTTTATTTTACTTGTAATGTGTTAGACATACTCAGAATATTGGGATGCTTAAAATAAGCATTAGTCTACTTATTAAGGGACTAAAAGATGGTAATAGTAAATATTCATAACAATAATTAATTTTTTAAATTGAATTCCTGCAGTGTGCCCTGCACTGGGTACTTTATAATGGGCCATCTCATTATTATTTTAAGTGAGAAAGCATATATTTCTGGGTTCAGACTTTTTGGGCTTAAATTCTGTCTCTGTTGCTCTAAAGGCTACTCTATGACTTGGGAAACTTGTTTAATGACTATATGCTTCTGGTTTTTTTACTGATGAAATTGAGGTATTGATAATACCTACCTCATAGTGTTATTACAAGAAGGTAAGGTGATTCATTTAAGCATATAGATCCATAACTGATGCATAATGAGAGCTTTGTTATTAGCTATCATTACTTTCCCTTGAAGCATTATTATCACCTTTTATAGAAGCAGGTTCAGAAAAGTTAAGTTTCTTGTTCAAAATAATATAGCTTTAGGGCGGAGTTAGTCAGAGTTCAAATGGCAAGCTCATACTCCCTGTGATGTTTTCCCCAAGCATACGCTAAAATTACAAAAAGGCCTGTCTAGTTAACTTGTTCAAAATTATAAATTCAAATAATCAGAAACTATTAGCTGCCCCAGTGTAGCCACTAAATGTTGAATTTAGAAGTCTAAGCTTCCATTCCCATCTTTGTGTTTTAACTACACCAACTTCAATGAGTTCTTACATTATTTGGTCCAAACCTCAGTTTCTTTAGTTATAAAATAAGAATGGTAGCTGCCCTTGCCTATGTCATTATGTACAGTGAAGAACAAATGAAATAAAATGCTTATAAACGTGAAAGAAGGAATCTGGCAGTGATTCTCACACAGCTTTCATTAGCATCGCCTAGCTCCACCTTCCAAGGCTCTGATTTCTAAGTTCCCAGGTCATCTTAATACATTTTGTGAATTACTGGCTTGTAGGAAGTAAACAAGAAAGGATTAAGGTGATTTTGAAAGTTAAAAAGTATTTTGGTGGCCATTGGTTTTTAAAACTCACTGAAAATCTATTTCAACAAGTCGATTAGTTTTGCCAATGTAGATTTTTGTGGCCAGGATAGTTTCTTAAGAAACCTTTAAATTGTTGTTATCCTTTGTTAAAAAAAACCTGAAATCTGTATTATTAGTCTTCCGTGAATAATGTAAACACAGGGGCTGTTTTTCATTAAGAACTGGACTGTG
>PVJC01045335.1:0-13745 GCA_004026665.1 Murina feae | reverse complement strand
GGTGCCGCCAAAGAGTCTGGGGAGCTGCCAAGCAGGACCCCGGCCCCTGCAGCCTTGCTTTCCCGCTCCCCAGTGCCCCACAAAGGGCCTGGGAAGCCCACCAAGCAGGCCGACAACCCCCTGCCACCTCTTACCCACTCCCCGGCCCGCCACCTTGCTTTCCCACTTCCTGGTGCCCTGGTGCCACTTCCAACTGCCAGCATAGGCAGGCAATTGCAACAGAACCCTTTGGTTTGGTCTAGTTCCATGGCTGTTGGCCTCCATCTTGGCTGGGTTAATTTGCATACAGCCGCTCTAATTGGCTGTTGGCCTCCATCTTGGCTGGGTTAATTTGCATACAGCTGCTCTGATTGGCTGGTGGTGATGGTCACATTTGCATGTTTTGCTTTTATTATAGAAGATATATATATATATATATATATATATATATAGTTTATTATAGAAGATATATATATATATATATATATATATATATATATATATATATATATATAGTTTCTTTACCTGTATAGAACTTTTTTATTTTGATGTAGCCCCATTTGTTTATTTTCTCCTTAGTTTCCATTGCCCTAGGAGCAGTATCAGTACATATATTGCTAACACATATGTCTGATATTTTGCTGCCTATGGATTCTCCAAAGATTTTTATGGTTTCCCATCTTACATTTAAATCCTTTATCCATTTTGAGTTTATTTTTGTGTATGGTGTAAGTTGGTGATCTAGTTTCACTTTTTGCATATATCTGTCCAATTTTCCCAACACCATTTATTGAAGAGACTGTCTTGACTCCATTGTATGCTCTTGCCTCCTTTGTCAAATATTAATTGAGCATAATGGCTTGGATTGATTTCTGGGTTCTCTGTTCTGTTCCATTGGTCTATATGTCTGTTCTTGTGCCAGCACAGGCTGGTTTGAGAACAGTGGCTTTGTAATGCAGCTTGATATCTGATATTGTGATCCCTCCAACTTGTCCTTCTTTCTCAGGATTGCTGTGGCTATTTGGGCTTTTTTTTTTTTTTAATCCCAGGTGAATTTTTGGAGAGTTTGTTCTAGGTCTGTGAAATATTCTGTTGATATCTTAATGGGATTACATTTAATCTATAGACTGCTTTGGGTAGTATGGACATTTTAATGATGTTGATTCTACCAATCCATGAACATGGTATATTCTTCCATTTGTTTATGTCTTCCTCTATCTCATTTTTTAGCATTCTGTAGTTTTCTGAGTACAAGTCTTTAACCTCCTTAGTTAAGTTCATTCCAAGGTGTCTTAATTTTTTTGTTGCAATGGTAAATGGAATTCTTTTTTTTTACTTTCTCTTTCTGTGAGTTCATTATGGGTGTATAAAAAAGTCATAGATTTCTGAGTGTTAATTTTGTATCCTGCTACATTGCCAAATTCATTTATTAAGTCTAGTAGTTTTCTGGTGGAGTCTTTAGGGTTTTCTATGTATAATTAGCATGTCATCTGTGAATGATGATAGTTTTACTTCTTCTTTTTCAATTTGTATGCCTTTTATTTCTTCTTGTTGTTTGATCACAATGGCTAGCACTTCCAGGAAGTGCTATGTCAAACAGGAATGGTGAAAGTGGGAATCCTTGTTTTTTTGCTGTTCTTAGGGGAAATGGTTTTAGTTTTTGCCCATTGAATATGATGTTCGCTGTGGGTTTGTCATATTTGTCATATAAGGCTTTTATTATGTTGAGGTATGGTCCCTCTATTCCCACTTTGCTGAGAGTTTTATCAAGAAAGGGTGTTGGATTTTGTCAAATGCTTTTTCTGCATTGATTGATATGATTATATGATTTTTGTCTCTCAATTTGTTTATGTGATGTATCACATTTATTGATTTGTGGATATTGTACCATCCTTGCATTCCCAGAATAAATCCCCCTTGGTCATGGTGTATGATCTTTCTAATGTAATGCTGGATCTTATTTGCTAGAATTTTGTTGAAGTTTTTAGCATCTATGTTCATCAGGGATATTGGCCTGTAATTCTCTTTATTTGTATTGTCTTTATCTGGTTTTAAGATTAGGGTAACTATGTCTTCATAGAAAGAGCTTAGAAGTGTGCCTTCCTCTTGAATTTTTTGGAATAGTCTGAGGAGGATAGTTTTTAGTTCTTCTTTGAATGTTTGGTAGAATTCCCCTGTAAAGCCATCCAGATCAGGGATTTTGTTTGCTGGAAAATTTTTGATTACTGATTTAATTTCATCAGTAGTTATAGGTCTAGTCAGGTTTTTTTATTCTTCCTGATTAAGAAGAATCAGATTTTGGAAGCTTCTCTTTTTCTAAGAATATGTCTGTTTCATCTAAGTTGTCCAGTTTGTTGGAGTGGAGTTGTTTGTAGTATTTTTTTACAGTCCTTTGTATTTCTGTGGGGTCTGTTGTTACTTCACCTCTTTCATTTCTGATTTTGTTTATTTGGGTCCTCTCTCTTTGTTTCTTGGTGAGCCTGGCTAGAGGTTCATTAGTCTTGTTTATCCTTTCAAAGAACATTCTCTTGGTTTTATTGATCTTTTGTATTTTTTTTTTTGGTGTTTTTTAAAAAATTTTGTCTCTATGTTGTTTATTTCTGCTCTGATCTTTATTATTTTCTTCCTTTCCTTACTCTGGGCTTTTCTTGTTGCTCTCTTCCACTTTAAGTTGCAATGTTAGATAATTTATTACCATTTTTTTCTTATTTTTTGAGGTGGGTCTGTGGATCTATGAACTTCCCTCTCAGGACTGCTTTCACTCTGTTCCATAGATTTTGGATTGTTGTGTTTTCATTGTCTTTTGTTACCAGGATCCTTTTTCCTTCTTCTTTGATCTCTTTGGTAACCCAATCATTGTTTAATAGCATGCTATTTAGCTTCCATGTGTTTGATTTTTTTCATTGTTTTTGTTGTAATTGATTCTAGTTTTATGCCATTGTGATTTGAGAAAATGCTTGATATAATTTTTATCTTTTTGAATTTTAAGAGACACTGCCTGTGTCCCAATATGTGGTCTCTCTTTGAAATTGTCCCATGTGCACTTGAGAAGAATGTATATCCTGTAACTTTGGGGTGAAATGGTTTGAAGATGTCAATTAATTCCATCTGATCTAGTGAATCATTTAGGATTGATGTTTCCTTGCTGATTTTTTGTTTAGAGGATTCATCCAATAGTATCAGTAGGGTATTAAAGTTCCCTACTATGATTATATTGCTGATGATCTCTTCCTTGATATCTTCCAGAAGTTTTTTTTTTTAATTTACTTGGGTGCTTCTGTATTGGGTTCAAATATGTTTAACAGAATTATATCTTCTTGTTGAATTGCTCCCTTTAGTATTAGGGTATGGCCTTCCTTATATTTTGTTATGGCCTTCACTTTGAGGTCTATTCTGTCAGATATAAGTATTGCTTCCCCAGCTTTTTTTAAAATTTTCATTTGCTTGAAAAATTTTTTTCCATCCCTTCACTGTCTGTCTATGTTAGTCTTTTGTTCTGAGGTGGGTCTCTTATAGACAGTAGATATATGGGTCATATTTCTTTATCTGTTCAGCTACCCTCTGTGTTTTGATTGGAGCATTTAATCCATTTATCTTTAAGGTAATTATTGATAAATATTTGTTTGTAGCCATTTTCATTCATTATGCCTGTGTTCCTTCTTCCCTTCCTATGTCTTCTTTTCACAGCCATCCTTTTAGCATTTCTTGTATTTCTGGTTTGGTGGTAAAAAACTCCCTTAGTTCTTTTTTTGTCTGTGAAGCTTCTGATTTCACCTTTAATTTTGAACAATAGCCTTGCTGGTTAGAGTATTCTTGGGTTCAGTTCCTTGCTTTGTATCACTTTGTATATTTAATTTCATTCCCTTCTGGCCTGATGTGTTTCTGTTGAGAAATAAATTGATAGTCTAATGGGAGATTCCTTATAGGTAACTTTCTCTCTCTCTCTGGCAGCCTTTATGATTCTTACTTTGCCCTTGGTGTTTGCGAATTTAATTATGATGTGTCTTGGTATTGGTCTTTTTGGTTCATCTTGTTTGGGAATCTGTGTGCTTCTTGGATTTGTGTGAGTTTTTTCTTCCTCAAGTCTGGGAAGATTTTTGTCATTATTTCTTCAAACAGGTTTTCTATTGCTTGCTCAGTTTCCTCTCCTTCTGGCACTCCTATTATGTGGACATTATTTCATTTTGTGTTGTCCCAAAGCTCCCTTAGGCTCTCTTCCTGCTTTTTAAAATGTTTTTCCAGTTGCTGGTCTGCTTCAGTGTTCCTTTCTACCTTGTCTTCTAACTCGCTATTGTGGTCCTCAGCATCTTCTAGTCTACTGCTGATACTTTTCATTGTGTTCTTTATTGCAGCTATGTCATTCTTTATTTTCACCTGGTTTTTCTTCATTTCCTCTTTTTAAAAATATTTTTTTTATTGATTTCAGAGAGGAAGGGAGAGAGAGAAAAAAATAGAAACATCAATGATAAGAGGGAATAATTGATTGGCTGCCTCCTTCATGGGGGATAGAGCCTGCAACCCTGGCATGTGCCCTTGGAATAAAATCCAGGACCCTTCAATCCATAGACCAACACTTTATCCACTGAGCCAAACTGACTAGGGCTCTGCATCCTCTTGATTCTTACACATGTTATTGAATTTATCTTCCATCCTTTTCAGTGAATACATATGTGTTTTTTCCCCCTCTGTGTCATGTCTTGTCGAGTTGTATTTTGTGCTTTTCAGTCAACATGGTAGAGAGTAAACTACATAACCAGACACCCTGAGAGGAGAATCCATCCACAATCAGGACAATAACACTCAAAACACAACTACACCAAGAGAACTGAAATATCCTAAGTAATGAGCATCCCTAGAATACCCAGCCCTGAATTGCTCTGAATTCTTTCTCTGACAAATTGCTTGCCTCCATTTCATTTACTTCTTTTTCTGGTGATTCCTCAGGCCTAAGCTGGCAGTTGGACATCCCTAGCACTGCTGTGGAGTTGGGAGAGGCTCCTGCCACCACCACTGAGTTTGCCAGCCATGAGCCCAGCTTCTGGTTGAGTGATGCTCCCCTTGTGGGAGTGCAGTGACCACCAGGGGGCAGCCCCTGCATTGAGTGTTGCCCCCTTGTTAGTGCACATCATAGTGACTGGCCATTCCACTGTTTGGTCGATTTGCATATTAGCCTTTTATAATATAGGATGTTTTGTGGGACTCAGTTGTGCAATCTCTCCAGTCTTCTGGGCTGGATATATAGGTATGCCCCTTACTTGGGATATTTCAATTCTCTTGGTGTAGTTGGGTTTTGAGTGTTATTGTCTTGAATGTGGATGGATTCTCCTCTCAGGGTGTCTGGTTATGTAGTTTACTCTCTCTACCATGTTGACTGAAAAGCACAAAATACAACTTGACAAGACATGACACACAGGGAACAAAACACAAATGTATTCACAACACTGATAACCCTGATAAAAGTGACCACCAGATAAAAGAGAATTAGGAGAGAGATTAGAGAGCCAAAAAAAAAAAGATATTGAGAAAAGGAAAAAATGTAAGAGAAAAAATAAAAAAGAAGAAGAAATAAGGGGAAAATATACATATAGGGGGAGAAAATTCCACAAAATGAACAAGTAAACCAAAAAGTGCAGATAACAAACATCCTGGAAAAAAAAGGGGGGGGGAAGAATCTGTAGAGGAAGAGTTTATTTTCCAGAAATTAATGTAAAGGAATTGAATGAATAGGGGAATGGCCTTGGTTTAGTATAGAGGAGGTAGAAAGAGAATGAGTGGATAGGAAGAAAAGTAAAAACAACAACAACAAAATAATCAGTAAATAAAAAGAATAAAAATTGTTTTTTGGTCTTTAATCTACTTATCTATATATTCCTCTATTTTTGGAAAAGAATAATAGAGCAGAGAGCATATAGGCTTGAGTTTAGTGAGTGAAACTAATTAAGCAATTAGGAGAAGAAGAGAGCAAGAGAGTAGAGGAGAAACAAAAGCATAAAAAACTGGCTAGCAATGAAACAGAAAAGAGAATGGTGCATTGATCCGGAGAAGGGGAGAGAGAAGAGATTAATTATATGATTAAGCCAACAGAGATTGCAATAATAATAATAATTCAATAAAGCAAATAAAGAAGATCAATTTTTAACAAGAGTTAAAAAGAAAGGAGAGAGAAAAACTAAAGCACAAGAGACAAGAAACAGGATGAAAAACAGAAGTGAGGAAGGAAAGAGTAGCAAAAAATAAAAAATAAGATAAAGTAAAATAATGATAAAAAAATAAAAATAGAGTGAAGAAAAATAATCCAAAAAATGTAAAAACAAAATTTTTTAAATAAAATAAAATGAAGAAAAAAATTATTTTTTCTTTCTTTCTTAAGTAAAAGATAAAAAATAAAAAGTGAAGTATCATTCTCTTTAGCCGATTTTAATGTCCCATAGGGACTGGTTTAAGACCCCTCTCTACTGTTCTGTCTGCCATTTCTCAGTTTCCTGTTAGGTAGTCAGCACCATGTTGAAGTTCATAGTGATCCACTACTCTGTGTCTGTCTCCACAGCCTTGATTTCAAAGAGTTGGGACCAATCTGATCACTTTGTTTGTCTTCCTGCTTTCAGTTGTATTTACACAAGTGTCTATTTCTGACATGGGCTTTAGGTGGGGGTGTTGCTGTATTAGTGTCAGAGACCAAACAGCCCCTCAACCCAGTCCCCCAGTGTTATTCAGATTCTTTGTTTCCTCTGCAGAGCTCGAGGCTGTGTGCAGCTGCACTAGTTGCCCTCAGGTGCTGGGAGAGGCTGGCTCTTCAGGAGAAAAATGGCTGCTTAGGGTTGAATGTCCCAGTGCTGGATTCTTGATCACCTCTCCCTGTCCTGCTCCTCTCCACAGCCTCTCCCCAGTCTCCAAAATACTGTACCTCCACCTGTGACACAGCCTCAATGACTGTTTGTAATTGCAAGGTCCTATGAACTGGGTTTAGTGAGTCAAAGCAAAGAAAACATAAAGGCAAAACAGCCATGCTGCTGTGCATTTCTCTCCCCCAGTACCGTGCTGCTAGGGCAGTTCTTTAGGCTGCCTTTCTGAGCACAACCTCTTGTGGCTGTGAACTTAGATCTAGATTCCTTGTCTGCCAGCAGCCCTCTGGACCCTGTTACATAGTTGAGTATTACACATGTCCCCAAGGGACATGGACTTGGTGCAGCGCAGGTTCCTTCTGACCCTCTCATCTTGGTAGTCAGGCATCTCTCTTTCCAGCTCAGATCCCATGTCCTACCATTTTCCAGGTGTCCTCTGTCCTTTCTGGCCACAGATTGTCTCACTAGCTGTGTTTAACTTGCCAGTTCTGGGTAGAT
Source organism: Murina feae (assembly GCA_004026665.1). Lineage (NCBI taxonomy): Eukaryota > Metazoa > Chordata > Mammalia > Chiroptera > Vespertilionidae > Murina > Murina feae. The sequence goes on along the minus strand of PVJC01045335.1, from coordinate 6,426 downwards.
GTTATTTGACTTAGTTGTTTCTTCTATCTGCTCCAGGAGAAGGCGCAGGATATGTCTGCCTATTTGGCCACCGTTTTGTCTCCCTTTCCTCTCTCTCTTGACTTCTTCTTAAAGCAGTCTCTTTAACTTTTCTTGCAATGCTGGTTTGATGGTAATATCCTACTTTAGCCTTCTTTTGTCTGGGAAGCTCTTTATTTTGCCTTTAATTTTAAATGTTAGCCTTGCTGGATAGAGTAGTTTTGGACTCAGGTTCTTGTTTGTTTGTTTGTTTGTTACTTTGAAAACTTCATGCCAATCATTTCTGGCCTGAAATGTTTCTGTTGAGAAATCATCTGACAGTCTAATAAGAACTCCCTTATAGGTAACTTTCTGTCTCTCTCTTGCTGCCTTTAAGATTTTTTTTTGTCTCTAACATCTGCCATTTTAATAATGATGTGTCTTGGGGTGGGTCTCTGTATTCATCTTGATTGGAACTCTCTGTGCTTCCTGAAATTGTGTGGCTTTTTTCTTCCCCACGTTAGGGAAGTTTTCTGCTATTATTTCTTTAAACAAGTTTTCTATTTATTGCTACTTACTGCTCCTTCTGGTACACCTGTGATGTGATGTTGTTATCTTTTATTTTGTCCCAAAGCTCCCTTAAACAATCCTACTTTTTAATTCTTTGTTCTTTCTCCTTCTCTGATTTGGTTTTTTTTCTGCCTTGCCTTCTAAATCACTGATTCAATTCTCTGCTTCATTCAATCTACTTTTAATTTCTACCAGTATATTATTTATTTATTTATTTTAAAATATATTTTTATTGTTGATATTATTACAGATATCTCCCTTTCCCCCCTTTACCCTCATCCTCCCATCCCCTACTCCCCCCAGGTCTTCACTACCCTATTGTCCATGTCCATGAGCTATGCATATAAGTTCTTTGATTTTTCTCTTCTGGTCAGTATTCTTTTTAAAAAATCCTCACCAAAGGACATGCTTAGAGGAAGGGGGAGAGAGAGAGAGAGAGAGAGAGAGAGAGAGAGAGAGAGAGAGAGAGAGAAAGAGGGAGACGTTGATATGAGAGAGAAACATTAATTGGTTGCTTTCTGTATATGCCCCTACCAGGATCAAACCTGCAACTCAGGTATGTGCCCTGACTGGGGGAGTTGAATCAGCAACCTTTCAATGCACAGGATGATGCTCATCCAACTGAGCCACTCTGGCTGGCTTAGTATATTCCTGATGTTAGATATGGTATTCTTCATCTCTGACTGTTGAAGTTCCTTATAACAATTACTTTGAACTCTATATCTGATAAATTGCTTACCTCTGTTTCTTTTAGCTCCTTTTCTGGAACTTCCTCCTTTTCTTTCATTTGGGAGTTGTTTCTTTATTTCCCAACATTTGCTGTCTCTTGGTGTTTGTTTATATGTAGTAGGTAGAACTATGCTTCCCAGTCTTTGTGGGGTAGCCTTATATAGTACGTGTCCTGTGGGACCCAGTGGTGTAGACTTTGTTTTCCTGAGTTAGATGCTTTAGGAATGTCTCTGTGCATGTTATTTGGGTTCTCCTGTTGTAATTGGGCCTTGATTGTCATTGTCCTGTTCATGGATGAGATCTCCCCTCAGGCTGTCTGTCTCTGAGGCTCAACTATGACCATGTTGTGTGAGTTATTGTGCAGGCACAGACAGAACAAAACAAAATACAAAAACACACACATATAAAATACCTCTACAGTGACAAAAACCAAAACCAAAACACACACACTTGCACACGAAAAGAGAATGAGGAAAGAGAACAAGAATAATAAAAGAAAAGAAAAAATATGAGAAGAATAAAAGGGGAAGGTAAAAATATGAAAGGAAAGAAGCAGGAGAAAAAATAAGAATAGGAAAAGGGGAATGTTACAGAGGAAAAATATTATGAAAAGGAAGAAAGAGGAGATAGAAGAAAAAATAAGAACAGGAAAAAAGAGAAAGGAGAACAAAAAACAGAACAAGAAAAGGAAAGCGAAAAATCAGATAAAGGATAAAAGATAAAAATAGCAAAGCAATAAAAAAGAAAAAACATAAAAAAAAGAATGCAAAAAAGCCAAGTGGCATTCATTGCAGCAGATGTTAGTGCCCCTGGGAGTTCCCTTTGTATCTTGCTCTAATGTTGACAGAGTGGCTGTTTTGTATGCCGTTTCTGCGCTTCCCAGGAGGTACTTGGTGCTAGCCACTGTCAGAAGCTGTCCACGCTTGCCTCTCCCAATGGGTTAGAAGCTTCAAGCAGTCCACAGTTTGTGATGGCCTCCACAGGGCTTGGCTGCATGTGGGAGGGGCCAAGCTATGTTCTAGTTCCAGGGCAGATCAGCAAATATCCCAAGACACCTTGGGATCTGCCTCCACCCACCTCCAACTGCTGTCCAACTGCTAGACTTAGTCACTGGAAAGGCTATTTTCAGCCAGTGAGGGGGATGATGTTTAGATTTTAGAGAAGATGGTGGGTATGTTCCCCCCTCTGTGAGTCACACATCTGAGTCTGTTGCATATATTTCCCTGATGTCAGCAGGGCAGGGCCCCTTGTATGTAGTCCAGTTGTGTTTGCTGGAAGCTGGGAGTTTCTATCAGGTTTCCCATGAGGGAGAAGCACCAGTCAGGTTCCAAAGATAATGGGGGAAATGGCCCCGCCCCAAAGGTTGTCACTGTTGCCCCCTGAGACTGTCCAGACCCATAGGTTTGGCTTCTGTAGCTGTTCAGCAAGTGTCAAGATGCAGTGTGGGGCCCTAACCAGTTTGGCTCAGTGGATAGAGCATCGGCCTTTGGACTGAAGGGTCTCAGGTTCGATTCCAGTCAAGGGCATGTACCTTGGTTGTGGGCACATCCCCAGTGGGGAGTGTGCAGGAGGCAGCTGATCCATGTTTCTAACTCATCAATGTTTCTAACTCTCTATCCCTGTCCCTTCCTCTCTGTAAAAAATCAATAAAATATATTACAAAAAAAAAGGAGGCAGCGTGGGGCAAGCAGGATTCCTGAGGGTGGGGCTGCTGTTCCCAAGAGTGGGGTATTTGCCTTTCATTAGGCTGTTGCTGCTCAGGAGGGGTTTAAGCTTTCAGGAAAAATGGCTGCAGCGGTATGGGGAGGAGATGACTGAGCACAGGACTCCTGGCCACCGCTTTTCCACATATCCACCAGTGCCCCTCACCCCAGTGTCTCTTCAGGTGACTCCAGTCCACATTTCCCTCCCTCCAACGAAGCCTCAGTGAGTGGCTGCAAATGAAAAATCCTGTGCTCTTTTTTTTTTTGTTTTTGTTTTTTTAAATGGCTTTATCTTCAACTGGGTCCTTCTCTCCCTGGCAGAGAGAAGCCCCACCGCCTTTCATGGCTGGATGTTTTGTGTGCCACTGTTCTCAGCTCTGGTGCTCTGGGCTGGGAGCCCAGCCTGGAGTCCAGGCTTTACTCCTTTCAGGGACACATTCCCTACCCTCCCAGCTGAGATATTCCTCTTCACCTTCCACCTGCCATCCATGGGAGCTGCGCCAGCCCCTCATGTGACCCCATCCTTCCTACCAGTCTTAAGGTTTTTTCTGCCCTGACTTAAAAGTTTCCTCTTCAGCTAGTCTTCAGCTGATAATTCGGGGTGAATGTTTCCCAATTTAGTTTTATTACCAGCTTGGTTCTGGGAGGAGGTGCAAGAAGATCCACCTACTCTGCTGCCATCTTGAAACCTCTGAGAATATATATTTTTTTAATCATTATATGGTATGCCACAAAAACTTTTAAAACACTCTTATAAATAGAAATTATGTTTACCCTCTTCTCTGATGATAATGTAAAATTTTTGCAAATTTAAACAAAAGTCTTCAACTGCTTGAACATTTCAGAACACATTTATATGCATGTGTTAGCCCAAAGAAACTCTAGTAGGCTAATAAAAAAATAACAAAAATGAGGTCATGACTTACCAAAACTTTCAGAACAATATTCAGAAGTAAATCTATAACCTTAAATATGTCATGATTAAAAATGAAAAAATAAAATTACATTACTAAGAATTCAATATAATATGGAGCCAAGGGGTAGGTTTTTTAAATGGCTGAATAAAGCAAGTACATACCCCTCTAACAAATGTAATCAAGAAAACAAAGATGAATTATAAATAAGATTTAAACGATAAATGAAATATAACAAGTGCAAAGGTTTCTTAAATTATAGGATACTACTACAGTTGTACCTTAATAAATTTGTGAATCTCAGAGAAATTCAAAGTATCTAATGACATTTTCAATACCAAGTATTATTGAGAAGTTGAAAACTAAATGTACCTGTAACTGTAGAAACACTGAAAACACTTACCAAAGAGAAATACAGGGTCAGATGTTTTTTATCAGCGAGTTTCTTCAAACTTTCTAGGAATACCCAAGTTCAATTTTATGAAAATGTTATCAAGTTGAAAATCTTGCAGTTATTCACATTGTTTTTGAAGCTAAGTCACTCTGATGGCAACACCTGATATACTGCTCCAAACAAATATTCTATGCAGTTTGTGAACTAAGATGCAAAACTTAGAAATGAAAATCTTTCAAATCTACTTGAATAATATTGGATGATAATAATTCATTGCAAATGTTATAATATTTTAAAACGTAAAATCTTAATTCTCATAACAATATAAAAATGAACATATTTTAAAGATTTTATTTAAGTAATTAATGAAGAAGTTGTAATGTGCTACAACCAGTTCAAAGGATAAGTCAAAGAAGCACAAATTTAACTTAAAACTAACAACAGATTACAATAACCAATTAGGAGCTATCAGGAGATTCCATTCATAATAGCAACCAAACACAAAGAATTTTTAGGAATTACTAAAAACAAATATGTATCAAAGAAAAAGGATGCATATGGTGGAAATGACAAAACTGTACAGAAAGATAAAATGTAGACAAGTACTTTTTAATCATGTGGGTAAAGTCTCAGGACACTATGTTAAATGATAAAATAAAAAAGCAAGACACAATTTAATGGACATTATGTTAATATGCTCTGGTTTAGGCATGCTTTCCACAGATAACTTCCAAAGCACTATTCTTCCAGCTGCATGCAAAATCCCTTCACTTTTGAAATTCAAACGAGCAGGTTTTACCATTTTTATTTCTTTACCAATATCATCTATTAGCCTCCAGGCCCTTCTCCCACTTCTGTTTTATACTTTGGCACCTGCTTCACTGTCATCTTCTCCACCACAATTTCTACTGTCATACTGAAAGATTTTTATTGTCCTTGTAGAGCAGGTATTGGGAACCTTTTTTTCTGTCAAAGGCCATTTGGATATTTATAACATCATTTGTGGGCCATACAAAATTATCAACTTAAAAATTAGCCGGTTATATTTGGCCAAATATTTAATTAACTCACCCCTAATGCTTTGGCAGGGCCAGACCAAATAATTTTGTGGGCCTTATATGGCCCGTGGGTCAGATGTTCCCCACCCCTGTCAATAAATCCTTGTAATATCAGCAGCTCACTCCCCCAACTATACTGTGGTCCTTGCCAACCTTTCAGTCAACAAATATTTATTGAAAGTCTAGCCTATACTAAAGTCCAGTGATTTGGTCATGTATTACATAGATATGGTCCCTGCTCTCATGGATCCCTGACAACCTCCATTCTTCTCTGATAGGGTTTCTTATCTAAATTACAGAACAAAGAAAACTTGAACGACTATTGCTTCAAGGTTAATACAAAACTAGGAGCATTCTAAATCAAGCATGTCAAACTCAAAGACTAATGAGGGCCAACTAAACGAGGTTTAAGTTTATGTGAGCTTCAAAAAAAATAAAAGCTTCAATTTTCATAGAAATGTAATTTTATTTTGATAGAGACAGGCTGAATACAAAGGGCTGAAATAAATGAGTAATTGTTAACATAAAATAATAGAACTTTTTATTAAAAATTAATATTTTTGAACATTAAATTACCAGGCACTGAATAACTGCACAAATTAATAAGTGTAATGCAAATAAATCTATTTTTCTTGTTCTCCGAAAGAGAAATATTTTCTGTTGTGCACACCAAACAAGTCAGTGCAAGACTAATGACATGGCCATCAGCTGCTAAAATATTCACTGCTGGTATTAGTGGAGAGAAATGTTGCGCCTACATGTAGGCACATAAGGGAAATGAATGCAACACGGTTATAGTAATCAGTCATTAGCGAACGGTGTAGTTCATTATTAATAATCTTCTATAATAAAAGAGAAACATCAAATGTGACCATTACCACCAGCCAATCAGAGCAGCTGTATGCAAATTAACCCAGCCAAGATGGAGGCCAACAGCCAATCAGAGCGGCTGTATGCAAATTAACCCAGCCAAGATGGAGGCCAACAGCCACGGAACTAGAGCAAACCAAAGGGTTCTGTTGCAACTGCCTGCCTATGCTGGCAGTTGGAAGTGGCACCAG
>PVJC01045334.1:0-13780 GCA_004026665.1 Murina feae | reverse complement strand
CACTAGGGGGCGGTGTGGGCCCCGGGTCTGGTCTGGGTCAGGGACAGGACCCGTGGGTTATGGAATCCTAGCCTAGACTACTGTGGATATCTGGACCCTGCTGAAGGACTAGTTGCTGGGTTGGAGCTCTGGGCCCCAATATGGACCCCTGGGCCCTGGCATGAGGATCTGGGACCCACATGTAGTGTTGGGCCCCGAAGTAGGTCTGAGTCCCACGTGGCGGTCTGGGTCCAGGGAGGGAAGCCCGGCCACTAAGGCTTGTGTGAGCCCCGGGGGGCAGAGTGGGTCAGGGGTAAGACCTCTGGATCATGAAATACTCATCTGGACTACTGTAGATGTGTGAACCCTGATAAAGGCCGAGACACGCGTCTCAGGTTCCGGGCCCCGGGAAGGACTTCTAGGCCCTGGCACGAAGGTCTGGGACCCGGATGGAGGTCTGGGTAGGGGGAGGAAGGCCTGGGCACTGTGCGGGTGTCTGGGCTCCAGGTGTAATGTGAGTCATGAGCAGGACCTCTGGATCATGGTATGGTCATCTTGCCCTACTGTAAATACCTAAGCCAGACCAAAGACTAGATACAGGCTTCGACGTCTGGTCCCCGGGATGACCTTCTCTGGCCCCAGCCACCATGCCATGAGTGGCTGGGACCCGGATGTGGGTCTGAGGCCCGGATGGAGGTCTGGGTCCTGGGACAGGGGCCTGGGCACTAGGGGGCTGTGTGGGCCCCGGGGCTGGTCTGGGTCGCGGACAGGACCTCTGGATTGGGGTATGCTCACCTGGACTCTTGTGGATAACTGGGCCCTGATGAATGGGTAGATACTGCTCGGGAGGTTTGGGCCCCAGGAGAGACTCCTGGGCCCCAGCGTGAAGGTTTGCGGCCCGGAAGGAGGTCTGTGCCCGGGGAGCGAGGTCTGGGAACTATAGGGCTGGGAGGTCCCCGGGAGTGGACTGGGTGCCGGATGTGACCTCTGGATGATGGAGTAGTTGTCTGGACTGCCCTGACTGTCTGGTCACCCATACATAATTAAATACAGGGTTCGAGGTCTGGTCTCCGGGATGAACTTTTGGGCTCCATCAGGAAGGTCTGGGACCCGGATGTAGGTCTGAAACCCTCATAGAGGGCTAGGCACTAGGGGGCGGTGTGGGCCCGGGTCAGGTCTGGGTCAGGGACAGGACCCGTGGGTTATGGAATCCTAGCCTAGACTACTGTGGATATCTGGGCCCTGCTGAAGGACTAGTTGCTGGGTTGGAGCTCTGGGCTCCAATATGGATCCCTGGGCCCTGGCATGAGGATCTGGGACCCACATGTAGTGTTGGGCCCCGAAGTAGGTCTGAGTCCCACGTGGCGGTCTGGGTCCAGGGAGGGAAGCCCGGCCACTAAGGCTTGTGTGAGCCCCGGGGGGCAGAGTGGGTCAGGGGTAAGACCCCTGGATCATGAAATACTCATCTGGACTACTGTAGATATGTGAACCCTGATAAAGGCCGAGACACGCGTCTCAGGGTCCGGGCCCCGGGAAGGACTTCAAGGCCCTGGCACGAAGGTCTGGGACCCAGATGGAGGTCTGGGTAGGGTGAGGAAGGCCTGGGCACTGTGCGGGTGTCTGGGCTCCAGGTGTAATGTGAGTCACGAGCAGGACCTCTGGATCATGGTATGGTCATCTTGCCCTACTGTACATACCTAAGCCAGACCAAAGACTAGATACAGGCTTCGACGTCTGGTCCCCGGGATGACCTTCTCTGGCCCCAGCCACCATGCCATGAGTGGCTGCGACCCGTATGTGGGTCTGAGGCCCGGATGGAGGTCTGGGTCCTGGGACAGGGGCCTGGGCACTAGGGGGCGCTGTGGGCCCCGGGACTGGTCCGGGTAAGGCAGGGGACCCCGGCATGATGGAATACTCCCTGGGTTACTGTGCATATCTGAACGCTTAAGTAGGAATAGATACTGGGTTCGAGGATTGGGTCCCCAGGATAGACTTCTGGGCCCCAGCAGGAAGGTCGGGGGCCCGAGAGGGAGGGCTGTGGACTAGAGGCCTGGAGATGCCCAGTGGTGGTCTCGGTACCGGGCGGGACCTGTGGATAATGGAATAGATGTCTGGACTACCCCGGATGTCTGGTAACCCCTAAATAATGAGAAACGGTGGTCGAGGTCCGGTCTCCCGCATGAACTTGTGGACTCCGCTTTAAAGGTCTGGGACCCGGATGTAGGTCTGAGGCCTGGACAGGGGTCTGGGCACTAGGGGGCTGTGTGGGCCCCGGGGCTGGTCTGGGTCGGGGACAGGACCTCTGGATTGGGGTATGCTCACCTGGACTCTTGTGGATAACTGGGCCCTGATGAATGGGTAGATACTGCTCGGGAGGTTTGGGCCCCAGGAGAGACTCCTGGGCCCCAGCGTGAAGGTTTGCCCCCCGGAAGGAGTTCTGTGCCCGGGGAGGGAGGTCTGGGAACTATAGGGCTGGGAGGGCCCCGGGAGTGGTCTGGGTGCCGGGTGTGACCTCTGGATGATGGAGTAGTTGTCTGGACTGCCCTGACTGTCTGGTCACCCATACATAATTAGATACAAGGTTCGAGGTCTGGTCCCCGGGATGAACTTTTGGGCTCCATCAGGAAGGTCTGGGACCCGGATGTAGGTCTGAAACCCTCATAGAGGGCTGGGTCCGAGGACCCAGGTCTGGGCACTAGGGGGCGGTGTGGGCCCCAGGGCTGGTCTGGGTCAGGGACAGGACCCGTGGGTTATGGAATCCTAGCCTAGACTACTGTAGATATCTGGACCCTGCTGAAGGACTAGTTGCTGGGTTGGAGCTCTGGGCCCCAATATGGACCCCTGGGCCCTGGCATGAGGATCTGGGACCCACATGTAGTCTTGGGCCCCAAAGTTGGTTTGAGTCCCACATGGCGGTCTGGGTCCAGGGAGGGAAGCCCGGACACTAAGGCCTGTGTGAGCCCCGGGGGGCAGAGTGGATCAGGGGTAAGACCCCTGGATCATGAAATACTCATCTGGACTACTGTAGATATGTGAACCCTGATAAAGGCCGAGACACGCGTCTCAGGGTCCGGGCCCCGGGAAGGACTTCTAGGCCCTGGCACGAAGGTCTGGGACCAGGATGGAGGTCTGGGTAGGGGGAGGAAGGCCTGGGCACTGTGCGGGGGTCTGGGCTCCAGGTGTAATGTGAGTCACGAGCAGGACCTCTGGATCATGGTATGGTCGTCTTGCCCTACTGTACATACCTAAGCCAGACCAAAGACTAGATACAGGCTTCGACGTCTGGTCCCCGGGATGACCTTCTCTGGCCCCAGCCACCACGCCATGAGTGGCTGGGACCCGGATGTGGGTCTGAGGCCCGGGTCCTGGGACAGGGGCCTGGGCACTAGGGGGCGCTGTGGGCCCCGGGGCTGGTCCGGGTAAGGCAGGGAACCCTGGCTTGATGGAATCCTCCCTGGGTTACTGTGGATATCTGAACGCTTATTTAGGAATAGATACTGGGTTCGAGGATTGGGTCCCCAGGATAGACTTTACGTTCTGTAAAGTCTGTCATTTTTAGACAGTCTCTTATTCTATAAAATGACCGTTTTAGTTTGAATAATAGAAAAAGATAAAAACTGAACGGTCTGACCTTGCAAGCTAGCCATCTAACGTAATAGACTAATCCTGATAGTAATTCCCATGTTCTTATGCCAAATGTTTGTTCTTTATGTATCCAAGATTGCAAACTGTAACAATAACTCACAGGGAGCTCTTTGTAAAATCCGCAAAGAAGCTCAAAAGGTATAAATACAAGAAACTTCCCGTGTGACTTCGCTCAGAGATTTGGAAGAAACATCTCCCCCTGGGCCTCGCGCAATCAACGACTCCTCATTAATGGGCTCATTAAGGCGGCTTGCATCTCACTCGCTGGTTTATGATGCGACCTGTAGAGGATGTCCGAGGAGTAAGGGGGGCAGCGGGACTGTTCCCCATTAGTTTTCTGTGTGGAACCGTCGGGGTCATGGGACGCTGGGGCAGAAAGAGAGCCTGCAGGCCACTTAGGAAAACCCAGAAGGGAGCGAGGTGACTTGCCTAAGACGGAAAAGATGGTCTTTTCCTTGCCAGTTGGTACACTTCAAAAAAACAAACACACACATATTATTTGTATTGATTTCAGAGAGGAAGGGGGGGAACATCAATGAGGACAGAGAATCATTGATCGCCTGCCTCCTGCACGCCCCTTACTGGGGATCAAGCCCACATCTCCGGGCATGTCCCCTTGACCAGAATCAAACCTGGGACCCTTCAGTCTGCAGGCGGATTATCCACCGAGCCACACTGGTTAGGGCCAGATCAGCACGCTTTTTATGAAATTGAGAGGAGGACAAACACTAGCAGGAGAGGAGTGGTGGAGGGAGGGGGGAGAGGGAGGGAGGAGGATGCTGAAAGAGGAGGGGGCGTGGGAAAAGGAAGAGACAGCCCTGCCGCAGCCAGGCCTGCGTCCACACTGGCCAGTATCTTCGCCTTCAGGACCCCGGGTCTGTGCTAGTGAACACATGAGTGTGTTGGAGATAAGGCACGAGTCGGGGAGTACAACCCATCTTCCACGGCGGCAGGAACGGTGCCCTTTCACAGGGGGCTGTGTTCTACCCAGTCCGGTGACTGCAAATGGTTGTAAAATGACATCAAACAGAACGAGAGAGCCTGGAGTTAACCCTTTGTCCTGAGGTTTCGTTCAGAACCCGGCTAGCTTTTTGGGGAGCTGGCGGGAGGATGGTCGCCGTGGAAGTTTTCATTGGTTCAGGCACAGGGACTCTGGCCCTCCACGGAGCAACAAGATTTGCCTCCTGCTTCGGGATGAAACAAACCAACAAAAATGCTCCTGCAGCCACAGGCTCCCGCCAGGGCAAACCCCCGTGGGAGCTGTCCCCGGCACCCGGTGGGAAAGAGCTGGGGTGTCCGCCTCAGTGAGCCCCAACGCGAGGCACAAAGGCTGTCAGCTCCATTCCCAGAAGGGCTTCAGCCCCCCCTCCCGGTTCCCACTGTCCCCGACTGTTGTCACTGCTTCCTACTTCCTTCCTTCCTTCCTTCATCTCTCCGCCCGGCACTGTCGCCGGACTCTACACTCACTGGCAAAGGAAACATTTGGATAACTGTTTTTTTTGTTTTGTTTTAAGCCTCACCTGCCTGAGGATATTTTTTTTCCCATTGATTTTTAGAGAGAGTGGAAAGGAGGGAGGTGGGGGGGGGGAGAGAAAGAGAGAGAGAGAGAGAGAGAAAGGCATCCATGTGAGAGAGACACATCAATTGGTTGCCTCCTGCACCCACCCCAACCGGGGCTGGGGATCGAACCTACAACCGAGGTACATGACCTTGACCAGGAATCGAACCCGAGACCCTTTGATCTGTGGGCCGATGCTCTGACCACTGAGAAATACTGGGGACTCCTTTCTGTACACATAGCAAATATGAACAGAGCATCTTCCCAATCGAACTGTTATCTAACTGCCACCTTTTCTCGTTGGGGTGCATCACCAGAGACAGTGAAGCACAGGTGGGACTGCATCGCTCTTCTGCTCACTAGTAAAATCTGTCTGGGTACTTTGCATCCTGCTCCCCTGGACACGGGCCACTTGCCTGCCTGGCTGTCGCCCCATCACACGCTGGGGAGGTCAGGGGTTGAGTCCCCAGCAGTCAGGAGCCCCTGACCACCTTATCAGGGACCACTGGTTAGGTCGTGCTCCCTGGTCCGGTCACGTGAGTTTTTCTTCAATCCCACTTTGCTTCACTGCAGGGTCTGGTCACATGTTGTTTTCTTTGCCCTGAACATTCTTCCTTGGATGTTTCCTCTAGCAAACTCCCCCCTGTAGACGTCCTTCCCCAGGAAGCCTTCCCGGAACCCCCAATGAGGCCAGCCCCCCAGCCTCCTCCCCATGGGGTCTGTCTGCTAAGCCCCTGGATTGATGTCTTGAATAACATTTCATCGTCAATAGCTACGTTACATTATAAATAACAAAACAGAATTTGAAAAAAAAGAACAACTCTACTAGGGTTCACCTTGCAGTTAAAGTCTAGAGCAGCACCGGACAACACGAGATCAAAAGGCAACATTTTGCATCAAGTCTGTACCTTGCAATGGATTCTGTTTCGATTCAGTGTTACCAAATTGCTGCTAGGTTTAGCAACTTCTGCTTTTCCTTCTGCTTGAATTTTAGTCTGGGTGATACGCATTTATCTTAGTTTTTTTTTTGTGTGTGTGTTTTTTAAAATAGTGTAGTGTTATCTGGGAGAAAAGGTGCCCTAGAGCCAGCGTTGGGAATTCCCGGGAGTTTAGTTGATATGGGACCACTTCGAAAACTTGCGCTCAGAGGGTCAGATGCTTGACCTTCCGTCCATCTGCCACAGATCCGCAGGGCTTGAGTTTACTTTGTTAAAGATTTTATGACAGCCCTGACCGGTTTGGCTCAGTGGATAGATCGTTGACCTGTGGACTGACAGGTCCCAGGTTCGATTCCCGTCAAGGGCATGTACCTTGGTTGCGGCCACATCCCCAGTGGGAGGTGTGCAGGAGGCAGCTGATCGGTGTTTCTCTCTCATCGATGTTTCTAACTCTCTATCCCTCTTCCTTCCTCTCTGTAAAGAAACCAATAAAATATATTTTAAAAAAAGATTTTATGACAGCGAAACTCCTGAAACTCCGTTGGTAATAATTTCAGACGAGCCATTTGAATATTTTCTTTTGTATTTTCTGTATGTAGGGGTATGATTAAGATTCACTTGAATTGTGTTGAAAAAAAAAAAAAGAAACACGGTCAGCAAACTTGAGATCTTCTGTTTTGTTAGCCAGTTAACATATCATTTACTTCATGTGAAGTTAAACTGTAACACCCTCTCCTAAAAGAAAAGAAAGTGGCCAAGTATTAGGCAATAATCGCATTGGTTTCAGACTCAGACTTTACAGAAATTTTATGTTTTTAGACCTTTGAGAAATTTTGGTCAAAGAAAAGGATACAAACAAAAGCAGTTTAATTCATTTTTTTGAATAGATATATTGACACAAACATTGGAAAGCCCCCCATCTCATCCCCATCTCTCAGCATAGAAACATGGTGGGATGTTTTGGAAAAATACTGGGGATTTATTTCTATATTATACACATAACAAATATGAACAGAGCATCTTCCCAATCAAACTTTTATATAACTTCCATCTTTTTTTGTTGGGGTGGGGGCAGTGCTAAACAGTCAGGGTGTGACTATGTTATATATATATATAGTGGCCAGATTATTATGACCACCTGACGTTTGTAGGCAAATTAGCTATAATTTTTCGCTGAAGTTGCTAGAGGGCCAGACCATTATAAACATCTGAATAGCACAACATACCTAAGTATTGTTGCTGATCAAGTTCATCCTATCATATGGATGGCATATCCCAATGGAGATGGCTTCTTCCAACAAGACAGTGCACCATGCCATGGTGCTCGTATTGTGCAGGAGTGGTTTCAAGAACATGAGGGAGACTTTACCTTGGTTAGGTGACCCCCACAATCACCAGATCTCAATCCAATTGAGCATTTGTGGGACGAAGTTAAAAGAACTGGTTCCACAACCATCAAATCTCACAGAACTGGACAGTGCTATTCATCAGGCATGGTGTGAGATCCCTCGCATCACCTTTCCACATCTCGTGGAGTCAGTGCCAAGGAGAATCGCCGCAATATTGAAGGCAAAGGGTGGCCCAACGAAGTACTGACGGGGTGGTCATAATAATCTGGTCACTCAGTGTACATATACTAATGTTTATTTTATTTTTCCATCACCATTTATTCCCTCTATCAACTATATTTTTAAAGAGTTCCATCAAAGTTGAATTCTCACATTCAGTCCACTTGACTCCTGTAGAAGCACTAATGTCCTGTCTGTTAAATGTCCGACCTATATGTTCACCTCCCATGAACTAACCCTATGAAATCTACCTGTTGCACTAACTTTGTTTTGCCCTCCGGCTCTTGTCCTGGTTTGTCTCTTCAAGTATTTGATACCCGCCAAGATGGCATTAGCAGGGCAGGTACAGGCTGGTCTCTCATTGGCTGAAGTATTAGTGCCTGGACTGGCCACCAGGCGGACTTCAGGGAGTCGTCAAACAGAGCAGCTGGATGTGGGGTGGCCAGTATGCCCGGTAAAGGGCAGTGGGTGGGATGCAGAGGGGGTGCACTCAGATTTCAGGATAAGGCTCCAGGTGAGGAATCCTCACATCTTTAGCCACGGAGTTTAGTAGGCGAAGTTTACTATCTAGTCTATACCCTGTGCAGCAACAGGCGTAGGTCCTACTGCTATGAGGCCTTAGCGGGGGCTCTGGTCCAATGCAACCAGCATGCTCATAAGGAGAGGAAATGTGGGCACAGGTGTGCTCAGAGGGAAGGCGATGGGAAGGGACACGGGGAGAAGACAGCCGCCTACCATTCAAGGCAGAAAGAAGCCTGGACAGATGTTCCCTCGCGCCCGCAGGTGGACCCCATCCTGCTGACTTTGGGGTTGGGGGCTCCCAGCCTGCAGACCTCAGAGACAAGAGATGCCTGTTGTTCTAGCCACCCGGTTTGTGGTTCTATGTTACAGCATCAAACTAAGACACCTACCCACTCACCTTTCAGGATGACTTAGGCAAGCTGGTTCAAGAACTTACTACCTCGCCCTGACCGGTGTGGCTCAGTGGATAGAGCGTCAGCCTGCAGACTGAAGGGTCCCGGGTTCGATTCTGGTCAAGGGCATGCACACCCAGTGGGGGGTGTGCAAGAGGCAGCTGATCGATGTTTCTCTCTCATCAATGTTTCTGACTCTCTATCCCTCTCTCTTCCTTTCTGTGAAAAATCAATAAAATATATTTTTTTAAAAAAGAACTTACTACCTCAAATGTTACTAGTAACAAGTGTTACTACGGAACATTTTCCCCACAGAAAGCTACCATTAACATAAACTGGGTGACAGCCTGGATCAATATTATTACTGAGAGAGAATAAACTTACTCTTAAGTCATTCAGAAGCCCCCCTTTTATAAAAACCTGGGGCACACTGATAACATGATTCTAAGCTACTTGATGTACACAAACGAGGCTCCTCAAGGCTCCACCCCAATGCACCCTGAGGCATTTTACATGGGTGGTGTGATGCATGTGACTGCCAGAGGACGTGGTCCGTGCCTGGGGAGGAAAAGGAGACTGTTCACATGTAGATACATGTAGTCACACATGTGTGACTGGGTAAAGCAAACATACACACATATGCAAACGTGAGAGAGGAGTTTGTATCTGGATATAGTCATGTGAAAAATGCATGCATGTTACAGAGAACACAGGAGGAGTAGAGTTGTGCCTGCCAGAAACAGAAACATGGGTACAAGAGGCATGTATATGTGAAGAGGAGAATGTTGGTGTGGCAAAGTGTGTGTGTGTGTGTGTGTGTGTGTGAGAGAGAGAGAGAGAGAGAGAGGAGAGAGAAAGAGAATTGGTGTCTATAGAAAGAATGTGAAAGACATATATATGAGAAAAAGAGCCATATGGTATTGAAGCATGTATGCTGTCTGCATTTAAGGAAGCAGATGTGTGTGTAAAGAATACGTGTGTGAAGCACACACATAGACACGGAAGGGGAAACGTGTATGAAGACAAGGGCATGCGTGTGAGTCTTTAGAATCACGCTGGTCAAAGAAACGAATGCGCCCAGGAGCCATGTCCGACGGCCTGGCCCCCCGCCCCCCCCCGTGGCCCCTCCCGGAACCCTGGCTCCTGAATGAGTGGGTGGGGAGCCACAGAGGTTTCAGTTTGCTCCCATTCTTGTCAACACTTAAATGGGGTTGATTTTCTTCATTTAAGAACATACCTTGAAGTTACTTTTTTAAGCTCAGTCAAAAAATAAGTCCTAGCTGGTTTGGCTCAGTGGGTAGAGCGTCGGCCTGCAGACTGAAGGGTTCTGGGTTCAATTCCGATCAAAGGCACATGCTGGGGTGCGGGCTTGATCCCCAGCAGGGGGCGTGCAGGAGGCAGCCGATCAATGATTTTCTCTCATCATTGATGTTTCTCTTTCTCTCTCCCTCTCCCTCTCCGAAACCAATAAAAATGAATAAAAAGTCTTTAAAAGAAAGACATATATAAGCAGGTCAGCTTCAGTTCAGGAAAAGCAAATCTAATCATTATATACATGTACTCATGCTTAAATCAGTGGCTAGAAGCAAAAGGATGATTCATTACGCAGGAAAAAACACACAACTTTTAGAAACTGAATCTCATTTCTCATCTAGTTAATTCTTAATTGGTAGGAGTCTATTGATTTCTAAGATTTATTATAGATATTCAAAAACAGAATTAAATGGCTTCCCCAAAGCCATTGTGTTAGGTAACTAAGGTTATAGGGCATCTTTCTAGTAATGTTTCCCTGGTAGTAACATTATACTCACTTTGATTCTCAGGTTGAGCCAAATTATATTTTTGTTTTTAATGAAAGTGACTTCCTATTCAGTGTTGGTTTCAAGGAAAGAAATAACCCAGGTTCTGTAGAATTTTATAATTTGATAAAATGTCAGCTGTCACAGTGTGTGTGGGGGGGGTAAGAGCATTTCTTACAGTGAGTACTGGTATAGCAGTTGCACGAACTTAAACCTCAGAACAAACAGATCGGCTAACGCTAACTCAACGTAGCTGCCTCTGCACGTGTTTACAGGAGTTGCTGGAAAAAATGGGCTGTGCCCTAGAAACACGCATGCAGTCTCAAGAGCATTCGCTGCAGTCATGTTCGTAACCATGAGAAACTGGATCAGCTCAAATGTCCCTCAGAAGAACGCACATAGGAACTGTGCCATGTTCACACAAGCAGGATACCAGTTCGCAGGGGAAATGCATAAAGGGGAGCTCTGTGTATGATTCAGCGGCGGTTCCCAACCTGTGGGTCTCGACCGCTTTGGCGGTCCAACGACCCTTTCACGGGAGTCACCTGAGACCATCCTGCATATCAGATATTTACATGACAATTCGTAACAGTAGCAACATTACAGTTATGAAGTAGCAACAAAAACAATTTTATGGTTGGGGGTCACAACATGAGGAACTGTATTTAAAGGGCCGGAAGGTTGAGAACCACTGGATTGACAGATCTTACATTGAACTGAGCGAACAAACAGACCAGTTACGGAACAAGACACAGAGAATGTTTGTGAAGCTGGTGACAGTGCTATATCTAGTTTATGAACACATGCTTACGTAGTAATAGCATCAAAACATGGATGGGATGTGTTGGGAGAATATGGGGGGGGGGTGTAGGGCGGGAGCAAAGAATTGGGGTCCGGGGGCTGTCCAGGGACTGTGACTGCGTTGCGTTTTATTTCTTACACGACCGCCTCAAGCAAGCAATGGCTACGTGTCAGGACTGGCTGGTTCTCGGCACGCAGGGGCTCAGGACGTGAACCCCCCTGCTGAGGTGTGTTTGGAATATTTCCTTTAGGAGAAAAGGAAAACGCTGGTGTTGCCCCTCATAGCATGGGAGACGTGCAGAGATTCATTCGGGCAACATTTGCCCCAGGACTTGCTGTGCGTTGGCTGGCACTCGCTGGGGGCTAGACCCTCATGCAGCCTTGAGGGTCCCCGTCTGCAAGGGCACTGTTAGGTCCATGGCCACATGGGGGTCGTGGGAGGGGGACAGGGTTGGTGGGCTGACCAGTTCTGCACCTCTTGCCGGTTCCTGAAACCAGCTCTGGCTCGGGACCACCTCGGTACCAGTCGCCAGCGAGGTCTGCACACCCTTCTCTGAGGTTGTTCCTTCCTCTGATCAGCACCAGGTCCAGGGCTATCTGCCTGGTCCCAGACGCAGGTGCCTGTGTTTCCAGAATCTTCCTCCTCCTCCGCTAGCCTCATGCAGAGGCGGGCCGCTCCAGACCTGGGCGCTTGGGGACCCGGTTCCCCAGCCCGCGCCCTCGGAGCCGGTCCTCAGGGAGGGAGTGGGCGCGGCAGCCGGGGTCCCCGCGTGGGGTCCTCTCCGGTGCCTCCCAAACCCGCGTGTCACCCCTGGGCGTCTGGGTCCCAGTGGCAAGGCGACCTCTGTTTTCCCAACTTCTGCCCTCACTCCTTGCGGGCTAAGTCCCTGCGCCTGGAGGGCTCCCCGCTGCACCCCGCGGGGGATTTCTGGGGGTGGTGCACGGGGGCGCCGCGAGGCTGCTGGCGGGCGGGGGTGGGGGTGGCAGGACCGGGAAGGAATGGACACTCCTGAGGGCAGCGGGGCCCCTCGGCGGGTCCCTGGCACCCCGGGTGCGGCGTTGGGCATTTCCTCGAGGTGGTCGCACGGACAGCGCCAGGGTGCCGCCGGCTGACCGCAGACCGGCCTTGGCTGGGGCGCGGAGACCCGGGGACGGGGTGAGGTTACGGCGTCCTCCGCGGGGGCCAGCGCGGGCGAGGTCACCGTGGGGCGCCACCCCAGGGAGAGGGCGTGGGGTCGGCTCCACCCGCGTCCCCCCCCGCCACTAGCCCGCCGCCGCCGCCACCCAGACTGGTCCCCAGCGCCGGTCCCGGACGCCGAGCCCCCCGCCCCGCCTCCGCCGCGGAGCCCCCCGCCCCGCCCCGCCCCGCCCCCGCGGCCGCCCCGAAGACCCGGAGCGGCGGACCCGGGGGCGGCGGTGTCAGGGGTCGGCTCCCGGCGCCGGCGCGCTCCGCAGATCCGGGTTTGCCAGGCGCCCCCGGCGGCCGAGTCCGGAGCCCGGGCGTGCGGGCGGCGCGGCTGGGCGGGCCTCCCCCTCCGACGGCGCGGGGCGCACGCAGCGGGCAGCGCGCGAGGACAAAGGGCCCAGGTGGGTGCGGGGCCGCGCGGGCGGGCGGGCTGGGCGTTCGGGGGCCGGCTCCGGAGCGGGGCCCGGGGAGGTGGGGGGCATGGGGGGGGGGCTCGCCCTGCCCAGCCCGGCCGGACGGAGGAGCCCGAACGCGGGGCGCGCGGGACGTAGGCATTTCCCGGGCCGGACCCGAGAGGGAGGCGCGCACGTTTCGGGACTCAGCCCGGGCCCCGCGGAGACCTGCGGACCTGGGTGCTGCTGCCTCGTGTGTGTGTGTGTGTGTGTGTGTGTGTGTGTGTGTGTGTGTGTGAGAGAGAGAGAGAGAGAGAGAGAGAGAGAGAGAGAGAGAGAGAGAGAGAAGGAGGGAGGGAGCGGAGCGCTTGGCACATGGGAGCTGCGCTCCGTGGGTGAGAGCTGGTAACAATGACAATGACAGCGGCGGTGCCTGTTTGGAGGGCGCGCGTGCACGGTGTGTCCCTGTTCTCCAGCCCGAGGTGGCAGCTCCCTCGCAGCCTGTGGGGCCCGGGAGGCAATGGGCTTCTCCCCAGGGCGCTGCAGGGCGCGGGGAGCGTGGGAACAAAGGCCGCCGCGCACAGTCCCGGAGCGCGCGCGCGGGTGGCCGCCAGGGCGCCGTTCCTGCGGTTCCTGCGGTTCCTGCTGCGGTTCCTGCGATTCCTGCCGTTCCTGCGATTCCTGCGGTTCCTGGGCCTGGCGCTACCCGACCCGGCTCAGACCAGCAGGGGAGAGGAGCCGCTGGTTTGTACACTGACACTTTTCTTTAATAAACTTTTATCACTTTCATCAACCAGTAAGAAGTAAGCTCTGGTGAAGCTGAAATTCCATCCTGGGCTTTCTTGTTACTGCAGGTGCTTTAGATGATTTACTTGCGGCTTAAAATGGCTTTAGTGGATGAAAGTAGCCGGTTGGCCCAACATTTGTAACCTGTTACTGGGTGGGTACTTAGCAGCTACCCTTGAAATGTCTGAGTTTTTGTCATGGCATTTTTTTTTTT